>JAUIMY010000025.1:0-117868 GCA_033557855.1 Hydrochus callosus | reverse complement strand
ACAAACTTTGGTCATGGAACTTTATAAATTTATCAAATTCGATATATCATCAAAAAGATTTTTTTAAGAAGAATTAAATAGTTTGTTGAAAACAAAATATGTGTAGTATAAGTTTAAAAATGTAACTAAATAGTTGAAAAAATATATTTATACAGGGTGTCCCGAAATATCTCTCAAATTCAGATAGGTCACTAAGAGTACCTTTTTTTTACTTCAAAGTTCAAGCTACCTAACAATATTTTTTCAATGCCACTATTCTACAGTTTATAAAAAATAGCATTTTTTGTGCAGAAGCTAGTCCATCTCTGATAAACTAAATAAGTCAAATATATTTCAATAGGTTCATTTTAAGGAAACTTATCTAGTGTCCATTATATTAAAAAATAATTAAATTCTACCAACAATTTTGAAAGTTATTAAAAAAAAAACACGATTTTCAGAGGCCTGTATCTGGGTAGGAGGGGGACGTAGGGGAAAAATTGATAAGAACTTGTTTTCTCTTTTTTAGTGACCTATCTGAATCTGAGAGAGATTGCCCACATATTCTGGGACACCCTATATTTTACATTATATACCGTTTTTATTTCTTATCCAATATAAGACCACTTCATTGGATATACCTACATACATAATGCACCTTTGCCTACATGAATTAAATAAATTCTGGTATGCACATAGGTACACCCTTTGAATTATGAAGTAAATTAATATGCCTTAGGACCATATTGTCTTTGCTAGTATGTAATAATATTTTCACAAAAGTAAAAAAAAAAATATGGAAATTTTGTTGGAAAAATTACTTGTACGTACTTAGTTTCATCACACACAAACATAAATGTAGAGAAAATGTGAGATTCTGGTAATTTAGTAATGTATGGATGTAACTGGTTTTTGTGGATATATATATGGATATACATTGCTATATATGAACTTTCATAGATATATGTGGATATGTGTCGATATATTATGGATGTAGATGGATATATTACGGATGTGCGTGGATGTAGGGGATATGTAATGGATCTAGTAGCTGTACTTTCGATATAGTGGATATAATTTGGATATGGTGGATGTAAGTGTACAAATTTTAATCAGCGAATCGCCCCTCGATTTTAATCCATTAAATAATGAAGTGATTGTGTATGTGCAGTACGAAGTGACTGATCTTCGATGGTTTTGGTGCAACTTAAAGTCCGCTACGAATTCCATAATGATTATAACACGAGATGGATTGTATTCTAATCAAGGTTTTCTCTTTCCAGGTAGGCTTTCGACGCAGATCTTTAACATCAGATTTTTACACTTTTTTCATGTTAGATTCCGTAGAGTTCGTTTTTTTTTCTTGAAGGAGTCACCATCCTTTTAATAGATCAACATCAATTTGTTTTTCGATCACTCGTACTTTTATGTCACGATATAATTCTTGAAATTTCCGCTTAAGTTTTCCGTTGTGGTCGGTCCGGTTGTTTTAGTACGGTTTGAGTGTTAACTAAATCAAAATAATTTCGTCGGTCGTATTAACATATTTAATCCGACCAAATTATTCACAAAACTATCATGTATAAACAAATACGCGCTAGGTGCGTCATCGGCATTGAAGGTGTTAATATTGGAAGGACTGTGGGAGTGCAGTGATTATAGTTAAAGCGTTGGATGGTAGGACTGCAAATAAACGTCTGCTACTGGGAAGAACAGTGAAGGTAAGTTTGTTTTTGAGTATAAAATGTTATAATTTATGTTACCTAAAGTACAACAATTTATTTTTTCTCATGGTAGACTTTAGGGTTAATCGCCTCTCTTTTTATATCCAACTCTCCAGGAATGTTATTCGAAAGAAATTATGATGTTTCAAGTTCTTTTATTAGGACAAATTTTGGCGGGTTGTGATAACTGGTCTCTCGATTGAGAGTTGGAGAAACTGATGGCTCCCCTACTATGCTGCCATCTGGGTTCATTAGGCGAGAAGTACCAAAGAAGTTTTAGTAAATAGAGGCGTGATTGTGCCTCGAGTTACCTACTCGTATTTATAAAGTTGGCGCTACAGCGTATCCATTTATTCAGTCTTCTGTCAATAGTGCATACTTTGACATTTAACCTAACTTTCATGCTCAACACTGCGATTCTACCGGTCCTCTTACTCCGTTGAATCAATTGAAAGTAAATAGTTCTCCTATTTTCGGAAGTGATAGATCGTGAAAATGCCGCAAACCATAGAAAACGCCAAAGCTTTCGAAGAAAGCACAAAGTGAGTAAGCATTAATTTTTCAGTAAGATTTTAATCATACAAAGCGTGTTCTGTTGTACTTTTGATAACAGTATTTATTTCCTAGAGGATGAATTACATTGTTTTTATTAATTTTTATTACATGGCGCGTGTCGGTTATAAATCGATCAATTTTGCTCGGTGGTACAATAGGTTTTTCAACTCCAACTAGAACAGTTGTGATTTGATTGATTTACTTGACAATTGTTTTTCTGCCAGTAAATTAGGATAACAGATGGCGTGATTTAATCATATCTACTAGCGTATTTAATAGTGGCTAATCTATTTAATGCAGATATACTTATATATTTGTGCAGAGTATACTTTTAAGATGCAGAGCGGAAAGAGTACAAGATTACATGTGATGATAACAAAGTGTCTAGTATAGAATTGTGACGTATGATCTGAGCCATTATAATCAAAATTGTAAGGTATATTCAGAATTATAACAATGCATTTTCACTCAGATCCTCGAATTTGAGTGTGGTGCATTTCTCAGCTGACTTCGTGGAACAATGCTCTCACGTTAACGACCTCCTCGACACATTAGCCAAACAGAAGGAGTACGAGAACGTTAAGTTCTTTCAATGTCCCGCAGAGGACGTTGCGGAGGTTTCGTTACGTTTTAAGATCGAAGCCGCCCCTACGATCCTCTATTTCAAATCGGGTTCGCTTCTCGACCGGGTAGATGGCGCAGACGCCGCGAAAATAAGCGGAAAAGTTAGAGAACTCGCCGCTAAGCTCACCAAAGCGTCGGGTGAGAATAAGGCAAGCGTGGACTTGGAAAGTCGCTTGAAAGAGTTGATAAATCGAAGTAAGGTGATGCTGTTCATGAAGGGGGACAGGGAGAATCCTAGGTGTGGATTCAGCAGACAGATCATACAGATTTTGAATGAGGCTGGGTAAGAGGGGTGTGGGGGTGTAGTGTTGAGTTGGGGAAATTATTGTCGCGTTTTTTACTTCAGGGTGTCTTATGACACGTTCGACATCCTCATGGACGAGGAAGTCCGCCAAGGGCTTAAGACGTACTCGGATTGGCCGACGTACCCTCAACTGTACGTTAAGGGTGAGTTAGTTGGAGGGTTGGATATTGTTAAAGAAATGCAAGCTGGTGGAGAACTGCAATCAGCTCTGGAAGGCTGATTCTTATTCTTTTGTATCCAATAAAACTGGTGTAATCATAATGAGAGACTGTGCTGCTGAAGAACAATAAATGTAGTTGGAGGTTGTAAATACTTTTATTTCATATTCGTGAACTTATTCCAAAGTGTCAGTGTTCTTCCTCCTGGATAGGCAGTGCAAAGTTATTACGATCAGTGTGAGGACTGCAAAGAGAAAGATTTATCAGTTATGGTCAGTATTAATGTGGATGTTGGTCAGTATTAATGCTGATCAGTATTAATTTGGTAAGTATTAATACTTTTGCAAATAAGGTAGGTGTATTGTTTTGGAATACCCTGATTAAGTGATGAAATAAAGGTAAGTATTGTAGAGTTTCGGTGTGGAGTGTTTGTAATAAAATGTGCGATGGTAGATATTGCTAAACTGACCTATGTGGTCGATGGCGAAAACGTAGAACGTCAATCCGCAATACGTATAAACCAATGGGCCAGTCAAGTGTGACCCAGTAACAGCCCCAAATCGTCCAGCCATCAGAGATATAGCTAAACCCATAGCTCTCAGTTGGGTAGGGTAAAATTCCACTACGATGGTGTTTATAACGCCAACAGTCGTAGCTGCCGTTAGGAATATTCCCATGAATATTTGCACTGCAATAACTCCATGGGTGTGTTGAGCAGCTAAACCGAATGCTGTTGTAGTCACGTAGAAGAACATCAGTATATTCTTGTTCCCTAAAATGTTAATCATGCTCCCCACTGCTATGTAAATGATGGCGAACATCCCACCGATGGCCAGAGTTACGCCGAAAACGTCTTCACTGACGTCATCGTTGCATAAGGATGACGTGACGTTGGCCACACTCTGCTCCTTGTTGAAGAAATCGATTGATTTGCACAAAGAGACCTCTTGGTTGGGATGGAGATCAGCATAACGCGACACTTGATTGAGAATTTCTGGGTACCACATCATAAGCCCCGATGTGCTGAAAAATTAGATTCAGATTACTGACCTTGGGATTATTGAGCTTTAGGTCACAGAGCTCCTAAAATGTTGAACGTCAGCACGTGGAGACTTACGAAGCGAAAGCTCCGAACTGCAGGAGGCTGACCATCATAGTCTTCGCCAAATACTGTTTGTTGAATAAGGGCGACGTCTGCCTCCAAATGGACATCAAAATCCCCAAGTCGTTGCCTTTCACGAAATTTATTTCGTCCCAAGTGATCTCACCCACAGGAAACTCCTCTTTTCTTCGATTAATCGAGTGCATCCTCCTTAAAATCCCCAGAGCCTCTGTGCTTCGCCCTTGGGTCATCAAATACTTGGGGCTTTCTGGCAGAACTGAGACAAGCAGGGCTGCTATTAGACTGGGCAGGCTGTAACATATGACCAAGAGTCTCCAAGGGCGGAAAGTTATGCCCAAAAATGGTAGGTCGTAGGACCAGGTTTGCCCTAGAATAGCCCAGGCGAAGCCAGGGATTGCCATGTTGCCTAATGCTACGAAAGTCGCGATCCACGTGACTACCTTAGGGCGGTAGGTCCTGTCGTGGAATTCTCCAGCGTAGGCGTAGAGTACAGCTGAGGCTCCTCCAACACTGAAAAGTGAATTGCACCACTAGAAATTTGCACCAATACTGCTAGCGAAGCGTTCTGAATTTAATCCTTTGCAGCCCTATTTCATCGTCACTAAATGTGGAAAGGCGGTACTGCTCCGGTATAGGACCGCAGGGTGAAGGTGTTGAAATTTAAGGTATGGAAGCATAGGATCGCAAAGGGTTAGCTGTTTGTGGAACTCGAGGATGGTACTCACAAGAATCCGTTGATGAACTTGACCACGATGAAAACCCAAGCTTGAGGCACCAAACTAGACGCGAAACTTGTGAGAAAACTCATCACCATGCTTATGATGATGACGTTCTTCCTGCCTCTAGTGTCCGCGATGAAACCCCAAAGCAGGGAACTGCTTACCACTCCTAAGAAGTTGATTGCTGAGAGAATCGATTTTTCTCCTAAAGACAAGTTCAAGTCGCACTGCGCTCCTGGTATCACGAACATCATCCCCATGGTCTCCACGATGACCACGAAGAGGCACAGCCCTAAGGCTAGGAGGACGTAGACGTTGAACCAGCCGTAGCCCGTTAGGGCTACGGCTTCTTCGAAGGGCAAAGTTTTGGTCTTTTGTGAAACTAGAGCCATTTTGCGAGGGGAATAGTATTTCTAAATCAGACTTCACTTTGCAAAAAAATTCAGCACCTTAAGGCAATGAGGCCTTAACACATTGACGTCAACTCAGTCCAAGACCATAACTGCTGAGAAGCAGCACACAGCGACCTATAACTACAGTTAAATCTATACATGTGAAGCCGCAAAATTTTTAACGCTCGTAACTACGCAATCTACTGATGTTCTGAAAAACATATCTCTCATCGTAAATTCAACAGCTGGAATACCGTGATGGAATTTCCACACCAAAAACGGAAAAAAATGTGATAACGTCTGAACTTGAACAATCACCAAAACATTTACTGAAGGATCAAGATACGGCAGCTTGTGCACTGTAACGGTCTCTTGATTGCTCAAAGCTTATCTCTTAAGGTCGAACTAATACAGAAAAGAAGCTGAAATTTAGACAACTTTATTGCTCGTTGACCGCTTGATTGGTCCAACAATATTTTTCGTGGTGTAGTGCAGAAACAGGATGACCATGATGAGAACTGCAAGAAATTTGTAGTGTCACTAGGTGGATTCTGTATGACTCGGCATTTATTCTTTGATGATTCAGCAAATCTTAAGTGAGTTCACCGAGGATGGCTCAGGAAATCCTTTGTGAATTTACCAGGAATACCTCGTGACAATTGCTTTTAATTACTTAGGCAATGCTGTCAGTAGCCCAATTATATCAAGATTTTATTTGTACTACCATATGTTGATGGAATTCAATACTTACTGAGGTGGTTCACTCCGAACACAAGAAACGTCCATCTGCAGAATCCGTGAATGAGTGGTCCCGCTAAGTTTGTTCCAACAACAGCTCCTAATCTGCTGGCGACCACAGAAATCCCAAAGGCCATCGCCCTAAATTCGGTTGGGAACAGATCACTAACCATGGAGTTCATGATTCCCACGGAATTACCAATCATGAGGAAGGCCCCTATGAAAATTTGCGCAGGAACCACACCTCGTATGTACGGGGTGGCCAAACCAAAAGCAGTTACTATTGAGAATAAAACTACCAAGAGAATTTTACAACCGAATATCCTAATAACACTTCCCAAGGCGACGAAGAATAAAGCAGCAAAAATAGAGATCGTCATGTTTATCTGGAACACTCTCGAGTCTAAGGAGTCTTGGCACGGTAAAGTGGTGTCTTCGAAGCCGATGAGACTTTTCCCTGAATCACCATATCTCTCAACGTCGTATCGCGATAAGTCTGCTTTCATCCCAGCATCGATTACCTCAAGAACGGTACTGTTACCTCTTGGTGACTCATTGGAACTTATTGAATCGCCCCAACCATTGAGTGTTAAAACCGCGCTTGGCCTGTCTTCTTCAAGTGGTCTTCCTTTGGAGAAGAAGTTGATTGCCTTGCATAAGTAGACGTCTCCAGGTTGCACTTCTTCATATTTGGACATTTGGTTGATCAAATCGGGGTACCACAAAATCAGGCCTGCGTACGACACGAAAACCCCAAATTGCAATAGAAAAATAGCCAAAGTTTTGCTGAGGTATTTCCTCTTGAACAAAGGTGACGTTTGTTTCCATATAGTCACCAAAAGGGTTGGGTTTCCACCTTCTTGAACCATTTGGGAAGATATGTCTCCAGAAGATGTGTTCTCAATCTTTTGACATGTTATCTTTCCAACCTTACGACTAGTCTTCTCACCACTTTGTGAAGATATATCTTCAGAGTGATTCGTGGCTATACCCAAAATAGGAAATTCGGCTGTATCAACACCTAAATTCAAACGATGCATCGTCCTCAATACATCCAAAGTTTCCTCTTTGCGTCCTTTCGCGAGGAGGTATGTTGGACTCTCCGGCAACCAGTAAATGCAGACAACCCCAAGTAAATTGAAACCGCTCAAAATCAACACCAAGAGCCTCCATGGCCTGAAAGAGACGTCTAATATTGGTATGGGGTACGACCAATCTCCTCCGAGGATCAGCCATGACATGGCTGCAAGAAGTACCAATCCTATTGAAGCGAAAGACGCCAACCATTGCGTTACTTTAGGGCGGAAGTGTTGGTCGTGGAATTCGCCTAAATAGGCGAAGATTACTCCTGAGGTACCACCAACGCTGAAATTGTCCAGAAGTACTCATAGACTCATCTACGGAAGTACCTGTTAAATTTCAGCAGGCATACTTACGACAGTCCACTGAGGAATCTGAACAACACAAACATCCAAGCTCTTGTTGCTAGAGCTGACATAGAACTGCTAAGAAAGCTCAATCCCATGCTTAACAGCAACACTTTCTTCCTGCCCCTGGTGTCAGCAATGAATCCCCAAATCAATGAACTCAAGCACGAGCCGAGAAAGTTTGCTCCGGATAGTGCTGATTTTCCCCTCAATGTTAATTTCAAGTCGCAGTGGGCTGTTGGGATGACGTACATCATCCCGAAGCACTCTATGATGACGACGAATAGGCAGGCACCACAAGCAAACAACATCAGCATGTTGTACCGGCCGTAACCCACCAAGGGCAATGCTTCCTCGAAGGGTAGTACCCTGGCTTTAAGAGTTCCTTTTGTTTCATGCACCATATTTGTATTTGGATTATTCCCTGTATCATAGGGGCATTCTTTAAACGTCCACCACAACTTTAACACTGATTTTCTAAACGTCCACCACAACTTTACCACTGATTTTTTAAACGTCCACCTCTTTATCACTGACTGCTGCACTTACTGGTGACATCCGCTACTCCAGTTTTTTTTACGACCACAACACATTTCTGTCAATCTTGCACTAATGCAAATTCACGAGTACCTCTGCATTTCTGGCTATTCCGCATTTAACTCCGGCTTTGTCGCTTTTAAGATTTATATTGCGTAAAAAGCGCCTCCGGAGGCATCGGGACTATTGTCCGATGTGAGGCGAAAGTTTTCTTGGCCGCACAGTTAGGTGAAATATCCGAACCAGGCCATATGATTTCGTGGTACTTAACCGGGTTTCTAATTATTTTGATTACGAACCCAGTTATTTTGATTAGGTCGCAGCTGTACCATAAAGCTCCATGGGGTCAGTTGACTGTCGGAAGAAAGTGGCAGGAGGAATTTCAGCTTTCTCAGGATGAAAATGAAAGTCTTCAATGAGGAAACTTAAATCTATTGAAGTGCGTGTGCAATACATTCCACCAACGTATTGTGGTCTTCTAGTCCACGACCGGTTTTCTGGCGAGGCACTTGCTCGACACCGCGAAAACCAAAAAGACTGGAAAATCAGTTATTGTTATCAACGTGATTGATATTGCCGGTATTGACTAAAACTGGTGTCACTCACCTAATTGACAACCGAAGAGGATCCAATGGTATTGGTCGTGGATGAGTTTTCTGGAGAAATGGTTGGCAACGCTGCCCAACAAACCAACAACCAGAATCGTCCCCATCGAGGTGGCTCTACGACCAGTAGGAATTTGATCTGCTACGAGGGTGTTGATGAGGGTGGTGGCAGAAGTGCCAATCATATAGAAGGCGAAAACCACGATTAGAACTGTTAGATCTTGGAAAAACTGCAAAGCGATACCGGAAAGACCGCTCAAAAGACACACGATGATAATGAGGTTGCTCTTTCCAATGAGGTTGACAAAAAGGGCTTGGATAATCGACGACATTACCAGCACCAATGGAGTAATGAGTTCGTAGTAGTCCACGACATAATTTCTTGGGGTTTGCTTGTCTGAGTCTCTTGAACCTTTAGAAGCCATCAAAATTTTGGTCTTCTCAAGACTTATAGTGGCAGAGGTATTTTCTGAGGTGTTCTTCAAAGGGGTCATGGTGCTGTCGTAATTTTGAGGAGCAGTGGTGTTTTCTAAAGTCTTCTTCGGAAGCTCATCAGTATAGTCACGATTTGGTACAGCAGTCGTATTTTCTAAAGAGTTCTTTGGATTCTCATCAGTATCGTCAGGATTTAGTGCAGCAATGATGTTTTCTGAAGAGCTATTGGGAATCTCATCAGTATCGTTAGGATTTAGAGCAGCAGTATTTTCCGAAGTGTGCTTCGACATTTCAATATCGTGAGGATTTGGAGTAACAGCAGTACTTTCTGAAGAGTTCAGGGTCACTAAAGTACCCTTGGAAAAATTTTGAGTTTGCCCCGCAATATTCAAAGTACCATCTGTTAAACCCAGACCATTGGATGCATTTCCTGGAGTATTCGTCTTTTTCGAGCCCCCAACTTCGCCCAATTCTAACCTCCCAATTACAAAAGTCGAGTAGATGAAGAAAATGGAGAAATATAGAAAAGCAGCCACCAACAGCAGTAGAGCTGTTTTAGTGGGAACTGGTTTCAATAGTTGTAGGTTTGTCTTCGAGTGAGTCTTCGGCTTAATTTGCGTGTCCTCCTCGTCTTGGACGACGTTCACCACCGGAAACTCGTACGAAGGCCTTCCGGTGTTCCAAGCGTACATCCTCTTCAAGACAGCTAAAGATTTGCCTGTTTTTCCTCCTGCCACCAGGAATTTTGGACTTTCGGGCAGAAATCCGACCAAAAGGGCAGCCAAAAGAGTTGGCACTGCGGAAGTCAGGAGGAAGAGCCTCCAAGGTTTGAAGGTCACCTTGAGGAAAGACAAGTAGTAACACCAGGAGTCCTCGAGGAGGAACCACTCCAAAAACTGGAGGATCACAACAGTCAATGCGTTGAAGACTCCGAGGAGAATGACAATCTTAGGTCGATGGTGGCTCGGTTGGAATTCCGCCACGTACACTGGGATGGTGCTGAAGGAAGCTGCTATGCTGGATCACAACGGAACGTTTGTTTTTAAGAGGATCCAAAATATTGGCAGTTCTCAAGAGAAAACCAAAAATGTTATTTGAACTTCGATGTTCTATGAGAACATAACTTACGTTAGTCCACTGACGAACTTCAATCCGAGAAGGAGTCCTCCCCAAGAGCAAAACGCAGAGCAAAAGCTGCTGAAGAAAGTGCAGACTAGACTGGCCATGATGATCTTCTTCCTGCCATAGGTGTCCGAGAGGTACCCCCAAGGAACAGCACTGACCATGGCAGCGAGGACGGCGCTATAAGGGAAAATTCCGAATGGGCCGGTCATATTGAGGTCTTGGCGAGCTTTGGGCCATACGACCATAGCGTTGAAGACCTCCAGGAGTGATGTGATCACGCATAATCCCGCCGTTATGGTGACGATCACGTTGAACCAACCAAAACCTTTCGATGGACATAAAGTTGAACCACAATGGCGCAGTTACATGTAGACCATTCTAGTTTGTCCTTCGAGGCGCATTCTAGTTTACTCGCCAGGCGTGTTCTAGTTTACCTGTCAAGTTGATGGCTTTGTCGAATGGCAAATTCTTGTGGAACTTCTGGATCATCGTCGATACAATTGGAACTAGCTCGAAAATTATGACAACATTTGGGTGACGTTCGACCCTGGTTCAGTCCGAATCATCAGTTGTAATCCATGGGCTTGAAGGTCGAATTTTTGTTTGGACATTCATACGGCAAATGTTTGTCACTATAGTGGACTGCGTTACAATTTCGAACTGAGCGTACATGTATTTTCCTAGCATTGGAATGCTTATAGGGCGATAAGAGTGTAAATGTGTGCAGTTTTGAATAGGCTCGCATTTTAATATAGTAGGACAAACGTTGGATTATTTGATATCAGTTTTGGTAAACAGATTTATTTTTAAGGCTACCTCAAACTGAATTTCTCGACGAAAACAGGTCTCATAAAAAAGAGAATCTAGTACATATTCACATGTTGAGGAAATCGGTTGCTTAAGTGTTATCACTATCGCACGTGCTTATTATTGGGAATTCCTTTGTTGGAAGGTATTGGAGGATAAAGAGGTTCGAGGTTATAAGTATAGTACTCGTGGTGGTCGCAGCATAGTAAACAACTTGTGTGATTTTGGCACTGAAGGACTTTGGTGAAGTTCGTTGAGGTGGTCATGGCGAGTAACATCGATAGGAAATTCTCGATGAAGGAAATTGACTTGAGACCCAATGATCCTGATAGGGTTAACTTTGAGGAGGCTCTGACTAGAACAGGTATATCCTAATTTCTGTTGAGGAGTCAAGTTGGTCTTTGGACTTTCTTCGATTTGATTCCCTCAACTCCAGCGAAATTTTATTCAACAGGCTTTGGCTTCTTCAACATTTATCTAATCTTGGCGTCAGGATCAGTTGCCATGGTTGGATTCACAGAAACCATGGGGTTGATGTTCCTGATCCCTGCGGCCCATTGCGACCTCAACTTGAGTCTAAACCAAAAATCCATACTCTCAGCTTCGGATTTCTTGGGAGCTTTCGTAAGCACGCTGATTTGGGGTTACATTGCGGACACTAAAGGCAGAAAGAACGTGGTGTTGGTCAGTATGTTCACCAGCTTCCTCGCGAGTTTCCTCTGTGCTTTCGTTCCAGTAGCTTGGGCATTCATTTTGCTCAAGTTCCTCAGTGGAGTGTTGTGAGTATTGGAATGACAGTACCTCAAACTTCACAATTATTCCTCCTCTTCACTTGGTCTTTGCAAATAAAGTCAACACCGACGCTTTTAGTGTTGGAGGTGCTTCTGCAGTAGTCTTCGCCTACACCGGCGAGTTCCACAGTTCAACTTATCGCCCGAAAGTCATCTCCTGGATGTCAACGTTCATAGCAATCGGATTGATAGCATTGCCGGGTTTGGCTTGGATGATATTGCCTGGGAATTGGTCCTTCGACATTCCCAAGTTGGTCGCATTCAGACCATGGAGACTCCTAGCTGTAGTTTACAGTTGCCTCAATCTCCTTGCAGGAATCGCCATAGCATTCCTGCCGGAGAGTCCCAAATATTTGATGAGCAAAGGCAAAGTGGAAGAAACGTTGCGAATTTTGAGGAGGATGTACGAAATTAACACGAGGAAGAAGGGCGACACGTATCCTGTTGCTAGGATCGTTCAGGATGAATCGATTTCTTCCAAGGATGATGGAGACTGCATTTTCAGGGCTCTTTGGAAGCAAATTAGTCCTCTCTTTGGGCGAACCTACGTCATCAAAACAGTCATGGTGTCCACTTTACTTTTCGGAATTTTCGCGTCGTAAGCTTGTATTCGTCCTTTTTTTCTTCACACTTTATGGCACTTCAAACACCCTGTACCATACATTACATTTATGTATGGTTTTAGCCTGTTGTATGGTATTTTTTTCATAGCACTATATGGTTTCTTTCCTCTTGAACAACCAAGTACCTTCTGATTCTCTATCTCAGGTCAGCAGGGCTCATAATGTGGTACCCAGACATAGTAAACAAAATGACACTCTTCTCCGAGCAAAACACAAACGTCCCTACAAAATTATGCCCGGCTATAGAATTTTTCCAAGGAGGAAACTCCACGGAATCCGAAGCACCCTGTTCTGATACTGTGATGGATTACGTCTTTCAAACAACCCTCACCCTAGGGGTAGTTTTCGCCTTCATATTTCCCATAATGGGGGTGGTAATCAACTGGACGGGGAACAAGAAACTGTTGGTAGGCTTCCTCATGGTAACCACAGCTTCCGGGCTATCTGCTCAACACGCCACTGGAAAAATTCTACCGCAAATCCTCATAGGAATTTTCCTCGTCATAAACACCACAGTTAGCATAGTTTACTGCATAATAGTGGAACTCTACCCAACCAAATATAGGGCTACGGCGATGGCCATCTCTTCAGTCGCTGGAAGGTTTGGCGCTGCTGTTGGTTCTCACGTAGTCGGGCCCTTAGTGTATACCTTTTGCGAATACACCTTCGCAGTTTTCGCTGCAGATCATATAGGCGAGTTGATATGGGAATATGGGAATTTTTCGATTACAACAGCAAACAAATTTTCGTTTTCAGTTCTCATAATCATCGTTTATTGCCTTCACCTCATCACGAAGTCCAAAGTTGCCGATCAAGGAAATTGAGGATCAACAAATTTTAATACTGAAGGCTCTACGAATTTGATTACAAAATTCGACTTGCACAATACAGATGTCGTTTGATGGAGAGTTGGGCACTCAAAAATAAAAAATCAGGCATTAAAAATAATTGCAATTCCAACGTCCAAACGGAAGGGGGATGCAAATAAAGCACGACCTTCTCTGCAGACATATTATTTTGCCTTAAATAAATGTACAATTATTTACAACGTTTTCTTCTTTTAGCAAAAATCGAAACAGTTTGCCTTCCAGCTCCACCTCAATCCCAATTTCCGATCTTACCTCGATAAATGACGGAGCACGCCCGTGACTTCCTAAGTTCCCCCATTGTTTTCACGACACTGTTTTTTTTTTGGAACAAATTCAGTTGCATTTGAAGTTTGAATTGACGCGAATCACAGAGTGTTTGCAATTAGCTCTAATTGGTCCGTAACTCCCTATCACCTTCCGAATTAGTGTGCATCGTTTGGAATTTTGATATGCGATTTGGAATTAGAATGGGGAATCTCCTGGGAATCACCGGCGTGCCCTGCGCGAAACGGCGAAAGTACTTGGACCCGCAGATTAAAACGAAAGGGTTTTCTTTTCTTCTTCGTGAAAATAAAAGAAAAATCCAATTTTCGAGTAAACCAAAATATATTTTTCTGACTACGCAGCACACACACGCACACAGAGAAAAAGAAACGGATCAGATCGAGGTGTCGCTTTCGTCGGATCGTGTGCGCGTCGGATGTTCTTCACTCTTCACTACCAACATTTAAATAAACATATTTTTTTAAATATAATATTTATATAAATGTAAAATCCGTCTTCGACATTCGGAGGTACTTGGTGGGTTGCGCCGCCTTCCGGCGATGAAGGTAATACTG
The DNA here is from genome assembly GCA_033557855.1 of Hydrochus callosus. NCBI lineage: Eukaryota > Metazoa > Arthropoda > Insecta > Coleoptera > Hydrochidae > Hydrochus > Hydrochus callosus. The sequence continues at coordinate 103,494 of JAUIMY010000025.1, read as the reverse complement.
AAAATTTTATTCGGGAAGGGGGCGCTGCCGAACGGGGTCGAGTTTTAGACGGGGGAGAAGTGGGTCCTCCACCAGATAGCTCGAATGTCGTCCCGCATATAAAGAACTTAGAACTCAAAACTTACGCTTAATAGTTTTTCTTCCACTTACAATTTAAATAATTAAGAGATATCACAGACTCCAGAGTTTCCTTAAACTCTATGTTTTCCTTAAATAGATTTTTCATAGTTCTCGTTTAAAATTGTTTAAATGAGGGATTTGGGGTGCGAACATCGAATCCTACGCTCGAAACTATACAAGGGGGGTAGAGGGGGGGCTTCCGGGTACCGCCGAGGACTGACTCGTTCGGAATTGAACTCAGTCTTTGTTTTTCGAATGACGCCTTTTTTTGGTAACTTAACATAGTAACTTCGAATTTTCAAGTAAGCAGACGAATACTGACCTCACGCTAGGAAAAATGCACGGCTCGAACGGCCGTCCCCGGAATTTCGGCCGGAAGCCCCGGCGGGGGGGGGGGAAATACTAAGTGACAGTCGTGTTGCGCTTGCCGCCCCCAGGATTTGGGGGGGGGGATGGGGAGGGCCGCGCTTTTTGGGGGGCGCGCGGGACTGACCTTCGCGCGGCGACAAACGAACTCTGCGGTTTCGCGAAGCCTAAGATTGCAGCTGACACATCGAGAAATTGCGGTCGAAATCGGACCGCCCCGGGGCGGCCGACCCCTAAGTTTGGTACCGACTCTCTAAATATATTTAAACCTAGCTGTTTTTTAAATCGAAGAATTTCTTCACTTAATAATACTATGCTAACTGGCCTTTTTTCGTTCAGTGTTTTGACGTGCGGGACGAGGGGTACGCGCCCCCGCGTGTTGGGGTTTTGGTGGGATGCCGCCGACGGCTGAACCCCCTTGAATCGTACACGATTCATTCTGCGCTCGTTCGGGTGTATCGTTTCGTCGTTCTTTTGTTGCGACGGAAGTGTTCGGGTGTCTCGGCGGGCGATGGGATGTTTGCGCGAGCTTTTTGATGTTTTGATGGTTGCTCGGACTCGTTTCGTCACGTTTTCGATGTTTGTTGCGTTGGACAAATCCACATTACGGTGGCGAATTGCAACAGAATCGGCGTCGTACCCCCGATTGCCATATATTAATTTTATTGTTATGTACAAAATAATACAGATTGGGGCTTGCTGAGCTTAGACCTATCGCTTCGTCCGATTTTAGACGTTAGATCGACCTGCTTGAGATAGTAGATCGTCCTAGTTCAGACATTGGATCGTTCCACTTCAAATAGGGGATCGTTCTGCTTCGTACCGTAGATCGTCCTACTTCGTACAGTAGATCGTCCTACTTAGTACAGTGGATCGTCCAACTTAGTACAGTAGACCATCCTACTTCGTACAGTGGATCGTTCTAATTCATACAGTGGACCGCCCTACTTCAAATAGTGGATGGTTCTGCTTTAGACTTATTTCAGACAGCGCACCGTCACAGTTTCGACTTGTTGTTGTCCAAATTCGCCGACTCTCGGCCGCCCAATTTCGGACTGCACGTCGTACAAATTTCAGATTAAAGACCGGCCAATTTCGGATGTCAGATCGTCCAATGTCAGACTCGGATCGTCCGTTTTGTATATTTCTCGGATGGTCACGCATCGACCGTTCTATCACACTTTTAGTCACTCACTGTCGCTGTGGAGGGCAGAGTGTCCATCGCTAGATGGCGGGAGGTGGTTTCGTCCCTAGATGGCGCCACCGTTAGTTGGTGTCGCCGCTGTATAGCGTCGTTGCTGGATGGCGTCTTCGCTAGATGGCGTCACCGCCAGGTGGTGTCTTCGCTAGATGGCGCCGCCGGTGGATAAAGCGGAGTTAGGCTAGATGGAGCGCCCTCCCTCCTCGCCCAGTGACTTTCAGGAACTAAATCTGCAGGCTCGAGCGGGCCGAGCCTCACTCGAATAGGGCTAGGATGTCGTCACTGGTCGACGTGTTTCCCGGTCCGGAACTGCTCCCGCTCGAAGGGGGCGTGTTCAAATCGGGGGGATCCAGGTACGACAGGAGTTCCATTGGATCCACGCTGTCGGGGAGGAGCTGCAAGAGAAACTGCTGTTCAACATCACAATGTGTATTGGCAATCGTAGATGAAGACTCAATACATCGTGAAATGTCGCGGGTGACGGTCCAACATCACCCCAGCAAACACGACCGACTCACGGGGCGCCAGACACTTTTTCCCGCAAGAAGCGTCCCGAAAATAGTTCGTGTTTGCTTCCCTCGTGAAGACTTACGTTCAAGGCTTCCTGGCCCGTCCCTTCACCATCGATGACCGCCGCCGGGTCGAAATTGAGATCCGAAGGTATTTCCGGAACGGAAGAGTCCGCGCTTCCGCCGTTGCCGTTCCCACCGCCCGTGCTGCCGTTGCTGGTGTTGTGGTGGCTGTTGCTGTCCGAATTCGAGGCGGGTGGGACGCTCGGCGGGCCCGTCCCTCCCCCGGGGGTGTGGGCGGAGCCCGGGGTGCCGCCCGGCGTGTGGGGGGTGTGCGGCGTGTGCGGGGTGTGGGGGGTGTGCGGCATCTGCTCGTTCAGGCTCTTCTCCATCGCGTTCAGCGGGTCCAAGGAGTTGACCGACTCGCTGAGGTGGCTCAGGGGGCCGTTGCCGCCAGAGTAGTCCGCGCCCCCTGGCGTGGAGGCGTTGCCGAACTGGTCGTACTGGTTGGTCCGCGAGTTGCCGTAGGAGGGCGGGCCGTTCATCATGGAGCCGCTGGCGATGCTGTTCATGTCGGGGGGTATGTAAGGGGACATGGCTTGGGACATGTCCCAGTTGTTCATGGTGGGCAGCGTCATGCTGCCGGGGGACATCGCCTTGTTCAGTCTGGATTTGGCGCCGCAGCTATCCGATTCCTCGTTTTCCATCTGTTTTATTCAAAAAGAAGAAAGAATAAATGGACGGGTAGGCCTCATTACGGATGTTAATTCCTACTCTGTGAATCTTCTACCCCCCTACTCCCTTCTCCTTCCCTTCCTTCCCCCTTCACTATCTGTTGCCTCTCCCGTCAAATCTTCCCTCTTCCTTCTCTACTCCTGTTCCCCCAGTTTTCCCTTGGCCTTTTACTACTTTCCCTAATTCTCATTCCCTCTAACGTGTATTTCTGACCATCCTCTCAAAATACCCTCTTTAGACTTGTTAGTACTCCATCTGAGCAGACTACCTTTAGTATCACCTTCCTCCAAATCCAACTTCTCTTTTATGAGAAGAGATAGGAGTAGGGGTTAGTCAGGGACTTGTAGAGAAGAGGGATCAGTAGATAGTAGTAATTTAGTAGAGAGGAAGAATTAGTAGTAAGGATGAGTCACTAGAGAGGAGAAGTCAGTAAAGAGAAGGGATCAGTAGAAGGATGGGGTCAGCAAAGGGGCGATGGAGAAAGAGTCCTTCGATGACTGGGGTGAGTTAAGAGGAGGCATCAGACGATTCGAGACGGACTTGTAAAGCCGAGCCTAAAGTTCACCAGGATTACCCACCTTAATGGTAGCCCCCAAGGTTTTGGCCGCCTTCCAATTGGCGGCGCTGTCTATCGTCACCTCTTCGACGTCGGAGCTGCTCAGCGTGTTCAGGATGCCCCACATGTACTGGTCGACCTCCAGTCCTTCCAGCTGCGCCGGCTTGTTGCACACTGGACACCGCCACGACCCTCTCTCGCAGTTCAGCTGGAGGTACGACTCGAGGTCGAAGCACTGGGGATGCTTGCACTCGTGTCCCCTGGCCGGCAATGTTATCCTCTTGAACGTGATGGGACACTTGAGGGACACCTTCAGAGCGGTCTGCTCCACCGCGTCCCTGTCGTGGTCGGTCATGTTGGGGCCGGCCGAAGAGCTGTGGAAGTTGCGTTTGATCTTGGCGATGCAGTGGTCCGCCGTGAGGAGCCTCTTCCTCAGGAGACCCTGGAGGACCGAGCGGACGCTCGGCCTGTGCACCAGCTGCAGCACGAAGAGGTGACTCTGCAAGGGAAGAGGGGGTTTAGCTTCAGTTGGGGATTCACGGTTGGGTTTTGGTATTGGTAATTGGTAAAGAGACGTGGTTAGGTTAAAGGAATAATGTTGGGCGGAAGACACAAGACACTCACGCAACAGCAAGCTGACACGGTGATCTGGATGGTGTTCCTCCCAGGCTGACAGACGTCCTTCAGGTAGAGAGGCTTGTGCAGTGTTTTGTTCTCGCCCCGATCGATGACCAGGGGCGTTGCGTTCACGGAGACCTGCACCGACGCTGGCCAGTTGGTGTTCATCTGCCTGTCCTCGTGGTGGAAGCATTTCAGCTGCAGCTCCAGGTCGGACCTCCACATCAGCGTCTGGTGGACGGTAGGCTTCAGCTGGAACACGTGGTTGCTGACCGCTAGGTTGTGCTCCAGCCTGAAGGGCGGTAGGATGATGCCGTCTCTGACCGGGAAGGTTAGCCTCAACTCGTCGTCTTCTGCAAGAGGAGAAACTGGGTCAGGGGTATTCAAGAATTGGGTCGTGCTGCGGCCTTAGGTCACACTACAACTATTGGGTGTGCTATGGCCTTGGGTCACACTACGAATGCTGGACGTGCCATAGTCTTGGGCCATACTACGACTGTTGGACGTGCTACGGCCTTGAGCCACACTACAACTACGATACAACCCACAATCACTACACTTACTTTGTACTGGTATAGGCGGTTTCAACTCGTTAAAGTTGGGTTTGACGTCCGGGTTGGGGCTGATGTAGGGAGGCATGCTGCTGGCAGGCGTCAAGGGCGGCGTCGGGTTACCCGGAATAGGGCTGTGCTGGTAACTCATGTTATTGCGCATCCCGTTCATCGACCCATCTTGCTGCTGGAATCCACCGCTTGACCCATACTGCGCGGTGGTCGTCCCCCCGCCGCCCATGTACTGACCCGGGGTGTTCCCCGAGTGGAACTGACCCATGTTTGTACTACCGTTGAAGTATTGACCTTGCTGAGACGTGTAGGGCGGAGTGGTCTGTCTCAAGTTCCCAGGTCCCCTGACTGGTCCCATCCCCCCAGGGCCGAAGTTCCCGCTTGGACCCAGCGACTGCTGCGAGGGGTACTGGCTCTGGAAGCTCCCCTGCCTCCCTCCGTAATTGTACTGTGCGTTAGGGTTGAAATTGGGGTTCATTCCACCCCCCATCCCTCCGTTCATCCCTCCGCCCATTCCCCCGCTCATAGCTCCGGTCATCCCCGGACTCATCCCAGGGCTCATTCCGGGGTTCATTCCAGGACTCATCCCAGGACTCATCCCCGGACTCATCCCCGAGCTCATCCCACCGCCCATACTCGGATTCATGGTGGGACAAGGCCCCGTCCCAACATAACCCCCTTGCACCCTCTTCTGCGTCATGTGCATGGCGGGACTGGGGTAAGGCGCCATCCGCCTAGGATACATCGCGTTGCCATTCTGCGGTCCCGACTGCATCCCCATCTTAGGCACCATCCCCCCAGGCATCATATTCCCGTGCATATTCCCACCGCCCATTCCCATCCCCATGTTATTCATGGGCATGCCGTTCATCCCGGGCATCATCCTCTGGCTGTAGGCGCCGCCCTGGTGCCCGTAGCTCACTTGGTTCCCAGCGCCCATCTGTCCGAACTGGCTGTTGTCTTGCAGGGCCACCACGCTGGCTGTTGCCGTGGCGGTGGCTGTAGCCGCCGCCACCATGGCGGCCGTTGAGAGAGCGGAATTGCCACCACCACCGTATCCGTCGCCGGAGGCGTTCATTCCACCATTGACTGCCCCATAACTGCCCACTCTGCAAGGAAAAAGAGACGGTCAAATTGATGCCACCATTGTCTGCCCCCGTAACTACCCACTTTGCAAATGCTGCAGCCACAGGGTTCAAGGTCACATTGAACTAAAATTTACCGCGTGGACAGACGTACAGATCCATTGTCCGTATACAAAATGTGCCTGGTCTAGATGTACATCGGTTCACAGCAGTTACCCCAAGTTCTAGACCAGATGAAAGTTATTAGCAAGAGACGGAACGAATTACTGTTGCCAATATATTAAGAAGTCCCATATACTGCAGATGGATCGAACTGTAGCACAGCCTACCGTGGGCTACAACTGTAGGGTCTGAATTGATTCATGTAGCCTAGTACACAAGTTCACTGCGGATAGCCCAAACACGAGTATATCTAGACGATGAACGCCAAGCGACAGAGTAAATTTCGACTCGCTTCAGTTCATTTCCGCAGCTATCGTTGCCTATGCGCGAGGATATCCGCGTTACTCATCTAGTACCTTCCCTATAGAAGACGTAAACTCAATAATAGGCCACCGACATAAGTCCGTGTGATGGGTCAAATTTGTCGAAATGCGCCGCCACTTCAATAAATCTCCAAGGAGTTAACGCTGTTGAAACAGGCCATCAGAGGTTAAAACCAAGCGCCCGTTAAAAGCCGTGAAGCGAAAACATGTGGCCCGCAAGTGGGCGCATCGGCCTCACGATCGGCCAGCCCAGCGACCCCCTAATCCCAGAAAGCAACCCCCTAATACAACAGAGTCGTACGCTCCACTCTTTTCTCTCCGGTACAGTCGGACGTAATGTGCGCCGCTCGTGAATAATGAGCGCCATCAATACATCTGCGCCCCGCGTTTACAATGGGGAAAGAATTCAATGTCACTTCGGGTTCCCGCATCGATCCGGGGACCCCCATTATGCCGGGCTTCAGAGTTTAACGTATTTTTAAAAGGTGCTAACTTGTTTGCAGACAGGGCCGCGCTGCACTAATCGCGTCGTTAGGGTTTCCGGTATTATACCTGGATATAGTTTGGATCCACTGCTGGGGTGGCACTCTAAAATCTGGGTTGTTCTCGGGGGAATTGCAGATTTGACGATTACAGAGCAAAAAATCAACGAATAGTTTTTATTTCTTTCCATCCTCAGTGTTTCTTTAATTTTAGAAAACTTAATTTTTTATCAAGCTTGGTATTCGTAGGTAGGTACCTACCAACATTTTCATTTATGCCAGTGCAATATCTGACGTTTGAAACGCTTGTATAGCTTGGGGTTGAAACTTTTTGGCAGCTATTAGGTTCCATTACACTCTTCAAAGTTTTTAAAGAGTATATTGTATTCATGCTGTACTTAACATCCCTTAAAAATCATCTCTCGCCAAAACTATTTCATGATAAATTTGCTGTAGTTCCGGTCAAATATGTTGGTTTCCCCGGCAATTTTGACCGAGTCCCGAATTATTCTGATGGTCCATCGAACAAATTTGGTCGAGTCGTCAGTTTTTAAACGTTTGTTACAATTTGATGACGCAGACCACGCGCACTCTGCATCGTAATGTAAATAAAGTCGAGTGTATGTTGATCTCCGCATTTTAGGCCGTAAATATCGAACGAGTGGAATGTGAAAACGGACCAGGCGAGTTGACGCGACAGGCTCTGGATGGTTCTCGATTTTTAAACCGAACTGGAATTTCTTGTATTTCACTCCGCGCGGTCACGCACGCTGCCACATTCATTCACATTCGTCTCTCTCTCCCACCTCTTCGCGCGCACATACAAAGCGTGGTACAATGGCGGATGTTCGACGACTGGCGCCTTTTTTTGAAAAGTTTTCTTGCAATCATAATAAAATTTAAAAAAATATATCCAGAATTGAAACGTACAGGGTATATTTGGAAAACGAAAGACTACCAAATTTGCATGATAAAATACAACTTGAACGATTTCAAACTCGAATTTGGCTCGCAAGTTCACGGCGATGGCGCGCTGTCCGAAAATCCCGGGTCAAGACGACTTTCGAAACGTCTACGTTTTTCGCAACAACCCAACGCGTTTGTATGGTAATCCATCGGAAGTTTTGTGCAACATGTTAAGGTTGACGCGTCGCAGCCTTCACCCAGTTGCACATCGAGAGAGATTTTTGTTTCTAAAAATGTACGTTTCGTGTGCCACAGGCACCTTGAAAAATGTGCATTTCATTACGGCAAACTGACGAACTGTCGTGTGAGTCCCGTGGGAATTTTAATTATCCACTCTGAACAAATTGCCCCAGATAAACGTCGCGTCGTCTAAAGCCCATGAACACTATGCGCTCCGTAAAAATTAATATATATTTTTTTAATTTCGTTTCCGAGACTAAAAGGCTTAGTTTAAATAGAAAAATTGTTTGTTTTGAAGAGTAAAAGCTTTCGTTATAAAGAGCAAAAAACTTCGTATTGAACAGTATAACAAGTGAAGTTAAACGTAACCTTTTGCATTTCTTGCATCCCCTCCGTTCTAACGCGACCTGACGCAGACTACCCAGGCTGGTAGCTTTGAGCAAACGCAGACTTCCCACCGAACCTAACCCACAGAATTCTCAGCATCCCCACGAACAATTCCGTTATTCCTTCCCAGCCACAATCGGCCCATTGTCCTCGCCATGTTCGTTAAAAACCGACTCCATTCACGACCGCCGACAAAAGTAACCACCGCTGAAGAGGCGGCGGCAGAAACAACACACACGCACACAAACGCATCGAAAAAAAAAGTTGAAACTATGCCGGGGCAGTCTGTTTGCATGAGACACCGATATCCGCTTTTTTCTCATGGCCCACAGAATGCGCCCGCTCCGAATCAATTAGGGTGCTTTTTGTACACAAAGGTGGCGTGCGGGTTTCACGCTGTGGGGTAGAGATGCCGAGGGGTCCACACGGCGCAGCGAAAAGGGGGTGGGACGCGAACGCATAACGGGAAACGGCTGATCAGCCGGCTCTGGCTGCCTGTTTCTGGGGTGCCGAGCCAGTGCCGTGCGTTTTCGGAGGGGACGGGAACTCCGAACACGCTTAACTGCAATAACTCGACGTCGATTTCGAGCGATAATCACAAAACCGTCGATTTCGAGCGATAATCGCAAAATAATCGTCAATGAAGAGGAAAATTTGGGGTGTTGAATTTCTAAGGGGAGGTATCAACATTTTGAGGACCGCAAAACCCCCGAAAAATGGTCTTAAACTTAACACGTTCCTCCCCCTTCCTAATAATGTGCGAATTTTCAAAATCGGACTACGTTTAGTAATTTGCCGTAACTTCAAAGAACGGCATGCGTAGTGGGTGGTGCACCACCCACTCTGCAGGCCGTTCTTTGTAGCTACGGCAAAATACTAAACGTCGTCCGATTTTGAAAATTCGCTCACCGTTGCAAAGGGGAAAGACCGTGTTAAGTTTAAGATTAATTTTCATTGACTTAATTTAACTCAAAGTGTTAATATTTTGCACATTTACAGTTAACGTGTTAAAAGCACCTCTCACAATGCAGGCCTTTCTTTGACGTTACGACATCGGTACTGAACGTGGCCCGATTTCCAAAATTCCTACACCAATTAAAAGAGGATGGATCGTGTCAAGTTCAAGACCAATTTTCGTCGCGCTTTTAACACGTTAACCGCTGTTTTTCTTAAAACGTTAACCGCCAAAAAAATTGTGAAATGTTCGAAATTTAATTTTTGTTTTCATGTTTTGTTCTGTGTGTCAACGTAAGATGTGCTGTTTTTATTGGATGGTGGTATACGCCAGCGTCGTTTTTATTCGGGGGTATATTTTTTTAAATTAATTTTAGTGATTTTCATGAACGCGTACAAATCTAACCTCCACCCGCCCAATGCGCACGCGATTACCGTGCAAGTGGGTCTAACTATCTGAACTTGCGGCGGTGGACCCAATTTCCTAGCGGGCGTGTTGCGTCACGCACGCAATACCGGCGAACGTGTAATTGACACACTGGAACGTGTCCCAATATTTGCTTTGATCGAGGTGGGCTGCGTCGGCCGTTGTGCAAAAACAAACATGGAAAAAATGCGAAACAAAGCGAGAGCCCAGGAGACACGGGCGCCCCTTATCTTTTATCTTTATTGACAACAATGGCATTGAAAATCGCTGTAATAACACGACAATAAGGCGGCGAAAAATTTTTATTGGCCTAATCCCGAACGCTCGCGCCGTCACTGGTTATCGGCCGGGCACAATGCGGAGCGTTACGTAAAATCACAATCGACGTGAATTAACGTCAGGTGGAGGTTGAAGCCGAGTCGACCGGTGGGATGTCTGATCTTTAGATTTTCATTTTTAATTGCTTTGAAAATTGCCATTTTCGTGGGAAAATTAAACAAATGATGCATTTTCACACTCGTGAAGACGTTTACAGAAGTTTAGGACACTCACCCAGGTCCAGATTGCCTGTAAGCGCCCACGCCTGCTTGATAGTTGGCTAGTTGCCCTTGTTGCTGCGATTGCTTCAGGTTAGAGCCGTAGGGCCCGGCCCCCCCCGCACCTGGTGGTAAGGGCCCACCACCGTACTGAGGGCCCGACTGGCTGGAAGTCGTCACACCCCACACCGTTGTCACGACAGAGAGTTGTTGCTGGGTTGCCGCGCCCCCTGGTGACCAATCCCTGGAACAAAGGGACGGGACGCCCACCTTAAGCGACAGTTTTTCACTTACGTCGCACTTATATGATATAATTGGAGACAGGGAGTACTTGCCATTATATGTCGTAGATATGACATTTTATTGACATTTCAAAGGCTTGGTCTGTGAATTGCGGTGTTTTTTCGCATGATTTGAAAAAATACTGTATTTTCGCATAATTCATGAAATACTGTATAGCGAGTTTTATTAATAATGATAATTTGGTTCGTGTTTAAAAATTGCAGTGCATTTTTACCGTCAAGGCCTGTTTGCAATTATAGTATTTCGCAAAATGTTTTAGTCAACTAAAGTTGAAATTTCAAATCGATTAGGCACGTTGAATCGAGAACAATTACGAAACGGCTGCGAATTCGAAAACAAAGATGAAATCGACTTCCTGGTTGAGGTCGCGTCTCTATACAACATGCGGTGGGTTTACGTTCGGTGTGGTAGGACGTAGGGTTGTTGTGAATCGGGGTGGAATTTCCCCTTCCGCCCATCAAACCCTGTTCTCCCGCCACCCTGTGCTTTAGGGTGTTGGTGGGGGTGAGGAAGGGCGCACGCAGCCTACTCGGAATTACCGCGACGCGGCGGAGTGAATTATAAGTTACGGCATGTGGCTAGACGCTTGGCACTAAAAGGGTAGGTACCCCTTTCTCACCTCCCACCCCTCGCATCTGTTCGTACATCTATCCCTCGATTGGGCGGCTTTACGTCAGTCGTCTGTCATTTCTTTTCGCAATCTCGAATTTTTCATTCACTACATAATGTTTCAACCCTTTTATTTCATTCGCTCTACTTCTTATAAAAAATTTTGTCATTCTGTCGTGACTGTAATCATGTTCTTCTGTCTATACCAATCGATTCTTTCTCTGTCTACCCCAAACGATCATCTCTGTCTAACCCAAACGGTCATCTTTCTGCCTACTCTAAACAATCATCTCTCTGTCTACTTCCAAACAATAATCTCCCCGTCTATCCCAAATGACCATCGTTTTCTCTATCCCGTGAACATTTTTTTCTCACCCCCAGTCATCTTTCTCTGTCTCAAATGATTTGTATCTTTCCACCCCCAAACGACCATCTTTCTTTCTCCGTCCCAAATGACTTGTGTCTTTCCACCCCCAAACGATCACCTTTCTCTCTCTCTCCCCCTACGCCAAACGGCATCTCAAACGGAAGTCTCTCTCGCTGACAGCAGTCTTTCTCTCTCAAGCCCTTAACCAGTATTTTTCTCACTCTCCCCCGACTCGCACACAGGATTCTCCCACCCTCGGCGTTCTTGACAAACTTTCGTCACAAATTTCTCCCCTGCACCCGCGACCGTAGACAGCTTGTTTTGTCCGGAAACGCCCCAACTACCCCCTCACCATCGTGTGCATTATCATTACAACGGGACGCGGGAAATTTTAAACTTAGCACGTGGTTCGGTGTTTAATTGCCGGATTTTTGTTATCTTGTGATCGAGAGTTAAGCGCTGGTTTTTGCGCATGGTATTTCTTTGTCCTGTTTTTTTCGGGACACACACTTTCGGTTTACGTTCGTTCGGTTTATAGTTTGTAATCCTCTTTTGGTTTTGGTTGTTTAGATTCGTTTGTAACACTTTGCACTGCATTCCAAAAATATCCATTCGCTTAGTTCGTGGTACCACTGAGGATTTTACACTTTAGACTGTCCGGTTTTTTCACTAAGTGGTTTTTTCACTATTGTCTGGTTATTCACTATCGTTTGATTGTTCACTATCGTTTGGTTATTCACTATCGTAGTACCACTATCGTTTGTTTGTCCACTATTGTTTGGTTATTCACTATAATTTGGTTATTCACTATCGTTTGGTTATTCACTATAGTTTGATTATTCACCATCGTTTGATTATTCACTAAAGTTTGTTCATCCCAATCCTCTTGTCATACACTACCGTTTGATTAATCACTATTGTTCGATGATTTACTGTTATTATATTCACTGGCACTTTGACGTTATAAAAATCCAGTTCAAAACTCCAGCCACTGTATCACCACACGTCAGTGTCTATCTTTCCGGTGTGTTATTCCATTGTTGATCACTTATTTTTAGCTTGCACTGTCGTTTTAGGATTCGTTCAACTTACTCTTCTCGATATACATACCAATAAGCTTGGATTATTTTCACGTCTACTAGAATTTGTTCAATAGTTTAAACCTTGATGATGAAAGTGCATGGACAACATGTTTGGCAGACATCCTTGCTGTTTATTGAATATTTTAAGTAAATTTTGAAGAAATGGCACCCATTTACAAAATTTATTCTTTGTTCAAGTTGAATTGTTGCAAAACTTAAAAAATGTTCGAAGGTTTTGACGGTTTTTTTTTGGAATTTGTCCAAAATATTGATGTGGCCTAACGTGTTGATTTTTTAAAACTAAAGTGGGCATATCTGAATGAGTGTCAATATTATTTGTTTATGTTCTTCACCCTGTTGACTATAACTGTCAGTCAATAATAGAGCATGGTCTCTTTTTTAAAATTTTGCGCATACTTGAAGGCTTGACAAGAGTTTCTGAAAATGTGCACTACCAAGCGTTCGCTTAGTATGCACCTCATTCTCTTGCCTATTTTCGACCCTACCGCGCGCCCAAAGGGCCGAATTAGTATGTACTTGCAAACAGTCGCTACCTATAGGAAGTATATCCCAGCATTTGAGAGAAAACATAAAGGAAGCAATGTTTATCCCGAAATCCTCAGTCCGATTCGTGCAGAGCGCCGAGTTCCCACGGAAAATTCGAAAATCCCGCTCTCCCGCTACGAATCCATGGCACTCGCGCTCTCTCGACTCTCACCGGGTTCACTGAAATCCGCCGAAACTGCGTTCCGTGTCCGGAAGGCTGCGTACACACTAGCGCGGACTGGCGCAGCTCACGCGCCGTACCTATCGCCGACCGAGTCGCTTTACAACTGTCCGCCTCTTCGGTGCCAGCAGTCCTCGAAAATCCGGAGGAGAATAACCGCACGTACACGCGAGAGCGCGCTGACGCGGGTGGGGGAAGGCCTGACCCGACGCCGCGACCCAGCAACGAGGGGGAGAGAGATGACAGGTCGCGTCCCCTCCGCGCGGCGTTGCCGCTCGCTCTGCTCTGTTGCTGCGCTACCGATGCGCCGCGGACCTGTGGGTGGATTGGGTTATCTTCGATCGCTGCGTCTTTGTCTCCGTTGCGTCTTCGTCAGCGCCGTCTCTCTCTCCGCCGCGTCACCATCCCCGCTCTGTCTTTCTCCCGGTTGCGTCTCTGTCAGCAGCGTAGCTTCTTCGCTCCGTCTCCGTCGCCGATCCGCGTTTGTTTCCGCCGCGTCTTTGTCGCCGCTCTGTCTCTATCGTAGCGATGTCCTTTTACCGTTCGGACTCTATCGCTTTTCCGTCTTCGTCTGCGCTGCGGATTCGCCCTGCTGCAGCATCGAACTGTCTTTGTCTTCGCACCGGGCTGTATTTGTCTCAGCATCGATCTGTCTCTGTCCCAACACCGTTCCGTCTTTGTCTCCGTATCAGTCTGTCGTTGTCTCAACATCTGTCTGTATTTGTCTCAGCATTGATCCGGCTTTGTCTCAGCATCGGTATGTCTTTGTCTTAACATTGAATCGTCTTCGTCTCGGCCTCGTTCTGTCTTTATCTCAACATCGCTTCGCTTGTGTCTCAGCCTCAGTTTATCTTTGTCTCAACATCGATCCGTTTTTGTCTCAGCCTCAGTGTGTCCTTGTCTCAACATCGAGTCTTCTTCGTCTCAGCGTCGGCCCATCCTTGTCTTAACGTCGATTCTTTTTTGCCTCAGCCTCAGTCTGTCTTAGTCTCAACATCGATCTGTCTTTATCTCAGCATCGGCTTGTCCTTGTCTCCACATCGATTCGTCTTTGTCTCGGCCTCTGTGCGTCTTTGTCTCTACATCGATTCGTCTTCGTCTCAGCTTCGGTCTGTCTTTCTCTCAACATCGATTCGTCTTCATCCCAGCATCATATGCCTTTCTTTAAACGTCAATCTGTCTTTCTCTAAACACCATTCTACCTTCGTCCTAACATCCACCGATCCAACTGTCCTTGTCTTCCTTAAATCTTAGCCCCGCTGCGCTTTTGTCTTCGCTACGTCTTCAAACAGCTCCCACTCCGTCTTCACCTCGTCCCGACACAGCTCTGTCCTTCCCTTAGTCGCGTCTTCGCCCAACTCTTTCTCTATCCTCCCCATGCGTCCACCCCGCTAGCCCTTTGACCCCTCCCTCCCCCTAGATTCTCACCACCCCTTTCCCCAATGCGGTCGATGCGTCCTTGTCTTTCCAATGCCAACCGCGCCACACAGCATTCGCGCAAATCGACGTCTTTGTCTCGCACCACTTCCAATCGCCATCTTCATCCCTCTCCAAACCCGCAGCTCCTCTTACTCCCGCGCACCAGCCCTAATCGCCCTCTTTGTCTTCCGCTTAGCTCCCGACCGTCGCGTCCTCCTCGTCTCTCGCTCCAGTTCATTCCACGTTCCTCGCCTAACCGAGAAGACATCCGATGGTTTCCCGTTCCAACCTCGGTCTCGCTCAACTCCACCCATCCATCTCTTTCCTCGCCGTCCACGCGCGATCCGTTCCTCTCCGTCGTGCGGGCTCTGGGTCCTTGACTCTCCGCGTCTCCCTCTCATTTAATATATGGGGCTGATTTGCCCACTCGTCTCCGTCTCGTCAGTTGGCCGTGTCGGATTGCGTCTTTGTTTGTCGCGCCACGTTTGTTTTAAACGGGTCGCGTCTCTGTTGCAGACTCCTCTCCGTCTAATCCGGGGATGCTCAGACAGTCGATCGCGATAGGTTTTTAAGTCGATGGATTACATATTATTATTTTTAACTCTTTACAAAAATTACATTAAATATTTTTCAACTATTTCACGTAATAGTTATGTATTTTTACTTAGTCCAGGGGTCGCCAACCTGCGGCCTACGAGTCGCATGCGGCTCTTTCGGTGTCAAGGTGCGACTGTCTAGTTCCATCTTAATCAAATACCATAATATTGAAATAATGTCAAAATGATATTAAAATGTCGTGCCGATGTGTGCATTTTGTCAAAAATCTTGACCTATTCAACACTAAATTTTTTTTTGCCACAATTTCCCGCCTTTTTCCCTGGGTTAACCGAATTGCCCGGTCACCACGATCGCTCTTGGCTTCGGACTTGCACGCGCAAGTCATTTTGTCACGCAAGCCCAACGACAAAAGAGTCCGTGTACACCCGACTAGTCACATTCAAACGCTGTTACGATTATGAGCCAGGGTTTAAATTGGTTTACGGAATTATGATGAAATGTTCACATAAATCGTCATCTCCTAATTAGACCGAGCCATCGAGTGCCAATCCGAAAGCAGTCGTCGCTTTTCAGCCTGAATCGCCCAGCTCGTTTGCGGACAGAGACGTTCCTCGTCCTCTCTGCGTTGTGTTCCGATTTGGCTTTCCCGACCGTTCCGTTTCCACTTCGTGTGGCGTCGTCGCCTCCTCGGAACTCGTCGATTCTGGGCCTTGCGTCCTTGTCAGGCGCGTCACGTCGAGTGCATCGCGCCGTCCCACTCCTGCAACGGCGTTCGAGGGTTACAGTTTATCTGCTCGAAATGGAATGCTGTGCGCGAGCGATACTTTCAATTATAAGTAACCGTGGTATAATAATATGCCACCGCTTGTCGTAAACGAGCTTGAGTACGGTGCGCCGCGCGCACCGTTGAGAGCAATGACAGACCGCTCGATGCTATGGGCGGCTGCATTTTCTGCTAATACGGGCACCCTTTGTGATTTGTGGTTGTTTGTCCGAATTGAAAATATACTTCCCTCTGGTAGTTTCTAATTATAGCTGCTTGTAAACATACATTGGGATCACTGTATGTCCATTTTTTTACTTCACATTGTAGTCTTCAAAATGAAATTCTTAAAAAGTATAATTTTTACTCTTCAAGATTAAAATTTGGTTAAGTGGTTAACAGCTTGGCTTGGCTTGGATCAGTTTTGAATAGTAAGGTGTTTGCACGTTCTTTTTGGACTCTCAAATGATTTACCCAAGTTGCATTGGAAGTATTTTCCTGAAGTTCGCAGGCACTGTTCACTTGCTTAGTTCTCGAATGATGGGATTTGAAAAATCCCTCAGGTACTTCCATTCGACAATTTCTTCCAACGCGAGGCCACCACTCGACTTATTTCCGGTTGTTGGTCGTCCCTTCAGCCCCGGCTGTACAAAGGGCCGTTTGCCCGCGTTATTGATGCATACCTACGTCTACCTACCCGCCGTGCCATTTACCAGAGAAATCCCCAGCCTGCCAAATGTTTTCCAGGTAGCCTAATGTCTTCCAGAGAACTGATCCTTCGCAATTGTCCTCCCGGCCTTCCCACTGCGAATGTTGCACCACGTGGAGGGCCGGAACGTTTTGACCGCCGGTGTTCGAGTGGTTGACACAACAAATTTCACAGCTCGGCCCTGTTTAGGGGCCATTTGAAGGCACCCTAAATCGTCGGCTGTTGCTTCGACTGCAGGTCGAAATTCCAGGTAGGCTGAGCGTTCCTCCAGCTCGACTGTTATTAGGTGGTTAATTGCGCTTTAACCTGGCTGATGGATCAAGGGTTCCAACCGTGTTTCCGGCCTTGTGTCGGATTATCTTTAGTTTTCAATTTGGATATCATAAGTATTTAATCTGTACATGTCTTCGAAACGAAGTTTTCTAAAGCGTATATTCGTAATTTATTTATTATGCTCTTCAAAAGCGATCGTTTAGTTTATTCATCCACGAGAAATGCATTGTTCAATTTTATTTGATTTTCGTCTTTTTCAATGATGTGTTTGCATTTTTCTGCTTTGGATATTGACGAATTTATTTTGCTCCCTGGTGAAATTCGTTCTTTGTTGATGGTTTCTTGGAGGGCTGCTTGTTTTGAACTTCCAAGGTCCATTTCCAGGTTTATCCGCTCCCGTCTGGTGCGGTGCACGCGCCGCGATAAGTTGAACATGCTGCATGTGCAATAAGTGTGTATATGCGAGCTCGTCCGCGAAAAAGTGTGTCAATGATGTGGCCTCATTGTTGGCCGGTCGGTGCTTCTTCAAAACAGACAAACAATATCGGTCGATGTAGTCCTGAATTCGCAGCGTCCGATTTAGAAGGGACATGTCCGAACGCTTCGTCCAAATGAAACAAAGCTATGTCCAAACCGTAACTCGTAGTGTGGAGAAGACAAGAATATAGGTCAATCTTAAATATGTACGGAGTGATCCCATAATGGGAGGAACTAAATTTTGGGGAAGAGTTTAGAAAGTAGTGTAGGAGGAGTGCTACAGCTGCGAGAGATGGATAAGCGCGACTGTACCCAGATCGAGAGCATCCTATAGTGTGTGCACCTTTTTGCTGTGTTCAAACCATTGAGTTTCATGTATAGAGACCAATAGACGTCCCAAGTGTGTAGCCATCATAGCTACGACAAATCGACTAATGCTATCTCAGTTGTTAGAAAATAAGTATGCTCTGTCCAGGGGACGATACACCACGTTATTTCTTTTGTAACCTCTTCGACGAAAACAGACACTGCCCGCGACAAAAGTTCATTTGCATGCTTACTGGGCCTAATTGAGTTCCAAATTGCTTTTATTACGTTCCGTTACACACGGTGGGAACCCGCGTCGGCCGATAATTACCCGGAGTGATACTCGAGCGAACGAAGGAAAAGGGAGCGTCCGTGTGAATTTCCACTCGGCGTGTCAGTTCCGGCCCGGATTCTAAAAAGACCACCAAAGGATGCAGGCGAGGAGGTTGGATGATTAGTGGGCCCGGAGTGGCCGGGGCGGTCTAACCTTTCGCCGCAAACGTACACCTAATAGACGTCGACGTCCCCCCATTAAGACAGATGGGTGGACAGGGCTCGAGTCTTCCAATTTCAGTTCGTTTGAAGGAGTACCGAGTGTGATACACTCCCTCTGTATTGCAAGTATTAGAAAATTAGTTGCAATGAATTTTCTTACCATCTTGAGTGTTACAAAACTCGATGAGTCGAACTCACGTGCTGTCTTGAGAGAAACAAAAATGAGGCGTAATCTTCGGTTTTCCCGGAAAATCCAGTTTATACCCCGGAAACGGCACGTTTACCATTGTTTACCATTTTGGGATAATGATGACCTTCCAAATTCCCAGTTTCCACCATTAGTTGAAAACCAGTCATCCGCCCAATTATATTCAGTGTTTTCCAGTACATATTATGTACTAATACGCAATTTTATTAGCGGTGATTCCGACAATAAGTAATGTTCAGCTACATGGAGCATTTGGGATTTAAGGCTGGCGTTTCAAGGTCACTGCGGTCTTTCCAATTAATGGATGTAACTTTCAAATTTCGATCAGTAAAATTAATGCGAGTCCGTCACTAAATTCTTTGTACTCTTTGTTTTTTTAGCGATGCCATATTTTAAAATAATGGCGTCATGAAGATGCTCAAATTGCTTTCCCGCGCACTAGAACGAAAGCGGCGACCACTCTCAGATCGGAACTCGATGGCGCGACCTTTTTTCAATTTAATTATATTTAATCAATATTTAAGTGGAGTTCTGACTGTCATGAAACCGACCAAGGCCAAAACCACTAAAATGTCCAGAAATAGTGGAACTGCGAAGCGCGAAGACGCAGAGCAGTAGGCTAATGAAAAAAAAAGGGTAACAAGGTGCAAATGCGAGTGGCGTAAGGCAAAAAAAAAGCGCCCATCAGCCCGCAATGGCGGCAAACCGGTCGCACATCGCCCGTCATCGGGTAATTAGCGTACGAGATTTGCGTCCAACTTAAATTGACACTCGTTATCCTAGCGCCATCGTCAAGGGAATTTGTCGCGAACGCGCCAGACCCTGGCACCTTTTTAAACGCTCCTTCCGAGAAAACCGCGGGATTATCCATTTCTGGTTTTCCGAGTTTTTCCCTTTCGCTTGATTCGAGCGGTCTTTAGACCCAATCGGTCCGCGACAAACTGTCGCAATGAGAAATTCAACGAGCCTACTCTGAGGGTAGATCTAAAGTTTAGGTGATGCACCCCCCTAGAGTTAACCCTTTATATGTCCTCGCGGACGCCACGGATTCACATGCATATCTGAAGGTAATAAAAGCTTGAGATTCTAAAGCTGTACATTCTAGTAGGTACTAGTCTTCTAGTACTACCTTTCTAGTTGGTATGTACTACTATTCTGGTACTACCATTCCTAGTAGTTAATACTACTCTAAAGAGTAGGGAAGCAAAGATTCGATTCATCCGAAGTGAACAAGCAACGTATGAATTTCGCGCTAGATTAACCTCTCAACGAGGTCGTTATTTTACTCTTCGGGGAATGGCATCAATGCTTAACACTCCGTTAGAACGGACAATACCGTTAAAGCGACTGTCTGCGTCGGAAGAATTAGATCTCCCAGAGTAAACCGAAGGTTATCCGCGAGTTCCACATAAATTTAAATCCCCGCAATTGAATAATCTCCATGGATGGTGTCTCGTGGCCGTAGGAGGATGCGCCTGTCGAATGCGTACCACCAGCTCCCTCCAGTTATCGTCCAGGCCGCGCATTATTTCTAGAGATCGCGGACCTATGATTAGGCCGACGGTGGAGACAGATTGACGAGGCTGGATTTCTAGCACTCGCCAAGACACGCTGATGAGTCAATTGTCGAGAATATCTGGGGGAAGGGGGGAAACTCTTCCTGTGGGTTTATGTGGACCAGGACACCCGAACGCAGCAGTTAATTTTAAATCGACAATAAATCGCCACTTAATTCGCTAGGTGGGCTGCAAATAGATCGGGCTATGAATAGTCCTGGGTGCCGACACGGCTGCAACCAGCTAAATCCGTCAAAACGTCGCTGCGATCTTGGGAATAATTATAAATGACTCTGGGTGTCATTGAGCCTGGGAAAACCGCCGTACTTCTGGTCTTGTTCCACTTCTTACTGCTTCTCCCTCGGCTTGATTATGCTTCGGATTTTGGTTTGTTTCTTTCTTGGTGTGAACTGTGTATGATCTGAGTACCACCTGGTTCTAGGTAAATCGCCAAACTGGCATTTCAGCGAAGAGATATTTGAGCAAACGGACGTTTGACCGAAGCACTTTAAATCTACAGTGACCGAAGCGAATTCTTGTCGATTGGACATTTGGCCGAACTGTCAATTAAGTAAACGGCCGTTTGGCCGAAGGGGCATTTACCACAAGAAATCTGAATGTTTCAATCGACAAAGTGCAACTTGGTACCAACCACGGTTCGGAGCATTGCTTTAGCCGAGCTTCCAGTCGTACTGCATTGTTATTGAAAGATAATAGATTCCGAAGTAATGAAATCTCTAAGATTCGCTGATGCAACGAAGTGATGCAATAGGACAAATATTGCTGTTGTGTCCAGATAGAAAGTCATGTGACGACGAATAATCGAGTGGAGGAACGCGGGGAACACGATCCTACCGAACGAATGACTTTTTTTTCCGAAATTCATCACTTGTTCAATGGGAGATTTAATTGGGAAATTTTACGACGGGCAATCAACGCTGGAAATGGTACAGTCCTGGCGGGACGCGGAGAAAAACCGTCGTTTTTGCGCACCTTTCCGTAATGTGCGGCGAGAATTCCATAGACCACTTACTGCCCATTGTTCGGGCCATTTTATGGCGCGACGTCATAATTCGCTGATTAACATTCGCACGATTTGGTTCATCAGACGCCCCAAGGTGAAACGACTAATGGTCGGAATTGCACCTGAAACATTTCATTTTCATGGATTTCGTTAACCTTTTTGCCGCGGAATGCGATAGCGACTATCGTATACCGTGGCACGTGTGGCTTTTATGGAAGAGATTGGAGTGACGTTGGAACGTACGATTCCGCGCGCCAGATGGGCGCTCTGATTTCCATAGTGCTTCCGTGCGTACGCACGTTGTAGCTTGATTCGTACACGAGCCTATTTACACTTCATAGGTTTATCGTTTCTTGACAGTAAAGAGTAGAGGTTATGTACGGACGTTCAATTTGTTAAATACCCAGTTTTATCAGTAGAGGTTATGTTTTGCAACCTGATTGTCTATTCTTTAATTAAATACATATTGGGGACGAAATAGTAATTGGATAAAATCAATTACAACGGACAGAAGGTGCTGTGAAACTTTCTTCTTAAAATATTTCGTTAATTTTGTTCCTAATGCGTATTTTATTAAAGCATTGACAATTGAGTTACAAACATAACAAATTTTTGAGTGAAAATGCCACGTTTTCGGACTAATTCTCCAGCAACCACCCTGAAGTTACGTTGGGGATGTCATCCCCCCTGGCCTTGCCCGTAAGACAGCAATGACGCAATTTCATCCGAGATGCAATAGGATACGTCGGCATCGTCCGACGTGGCGACGTCACGTCGGCCCATTTCCCGTATAGGGGGTTGGATCCACCCCCCCCCCCCCCCGTTTGGGGGTTGAATCCACCCCCTCTTCGGCTCGCTCACTTAGCTCTCACCTGAAAGTGGATTAAAGCAGTCGGGGAGGCAATACAGTCTGAATAATTAATCAGGGCGGGCCGTGAATCAATAAACCAAAACTTTGGGTAAACGATCTTGCCGGGGGTGCGATCCCTCGGGAGGGTTGGCCGAGGGGCGGTTTCTTCGAGAGAGTTCTCTCGATATTGGAACCCTTTACAATTCCTCAACTTTCGCGTCGACCGTTAGCCCCCCCCCCCTGATGGTTTCAGTTCAATATAAGCGCTCCCTGCTTTTGCTTCCACCCCTCCTCACCCTCGCCACCTTTTCCATCTTTTTTATTCCGATCTCTCCCAACCCAGTTTTGTTCCTAATTTCCCATTGAGATTAGAAAGCACCATGCTATGCTTGAAATAGAAAGGTTGATGCACTTGTTGTCTAAAAACATCATGTTCTACGGAAGCTGACGTCACAAAGACATGGCGGTCATAATGTTCACTGTGACATCATATCATATAGGGGACGTGCGTTGTGAGTCGTACGTCGTGAATAGTTCGTTGCGAGTTGTGCGTCGTGAGTCGTGTGCCGTGAGTCGTGCGTCGTGAGTCGTGCGTCGTGAATCGTGCGTTGTGAGGCGTGATACTAGTGACGAAAGACGCGAGACAAACAAAGAACGACGAGGAACGAGACACGATACGATATCTCGCTCAATTCACGAACGTGCAAAAGCAAAAACACGCATTATCATTGTCAACATTGATTAAGGACGTCGAAGTGGAGGCCCGGCCTATCGATCGCCGCGTGGGTTTTTCGGGCGGACATTATCTCTAGCCCAGTGTGTTTTTTTAATGCATACGATTACAATGCAGGTGCGTGGGCGTTTCGGCCAGAAATGTCAATCCGACCGTGCCGCGGCGATAAGCCGCGCGCATTTTCCGTTATGAACACGCGGCTCATTGATGGTAATTGTCGACTGGACCAGAATGTTCGAGGCGAACGTGAAGCGGACGCTGATCGACGGTGGGCCGGCAAAAATCGCTGCCCCCGATCCGACGGCGTTTCAATACGAACGTTCGGACGGGGAGATAAGGCGCGACGAGTATAATGCCTCGCCGATAATCGGCCGTTTGTCGACGGTGCGGTATCGCGCGAGCGATTTTTTTTTTATCGGCCGCCCGAGTCATTTGCATTGATAATGTGCGGCCCGAACGCGCGAATTAATGGGTCGCGCAGTGCGACGAATCGCCTTTTATTGCGCCCACGCGACGAACGATTGTGGATCCGCGCCGGTGTGTGGATCCCGCGTCCGCCGTTGAAAGTGGAGCGGGCGATTTTCGGGGCGGCGGCGCGCACTTGTTGCCTCGCGGATTGCAACAGCGCGCAAGGCGGGCGATAAGACTGAATAAGCTGAATTTGCAGAAGTTCTGGCCGTCTTTCGGTTGGGGGTTCGGAGGATGCGTGCTGAAAATTTCGGGTCCGTATGTTCAAAAATGGGGCTGGAATCGCGTTGAGAAAATTTGACGGACGGACGGATGGTCGGACGGACGACAGGCGGACGCGACGTATGAATAGACGAACGACAGACAGATTGACGGACGGACGGGTGAACGGACGGATAGACGGATGGACGAACGGACGGATAGACGGATGGACGAACGGACAGATAGACGTATGGGTGGATGGACAGACGGACGGACAGACAAACAGATGACAGACGGACGTACAGACAAACTGAAAAAACAAAAATAAAAAATCAACGTTTTCATAAGGATACCCCCCCCCCCTTGAAGAAGAAAACTGATACCGAAAAGGGAGACTAGCGCAAAGCGAATCCACGAGTGCCAGAAGCCAAGTTAACCCCTATTGGAATTCCACCCTCTTTCGGCCGCTTTCCCAGACCCTAGAGTCGAGGGGTTGACCGGGGGTGGCCTGAGCACGATAAATCATACAATCGATGAATAAACAATGTCCAGCGCGGCGGGCTTTTAACTGTATTAAAGGTATTGATTCCAGTCGCCATCGCCAGGGGGCTGAGGGATTCACTCCAATTATTGGATTACACGTTCAGCGGACCCCAACTTTGCGGCTGCTTCATGCAGACCCATTTATCGCCAGGCATCTGGTAAACTGCATCAGCGTCCTGCTATTATTGCGACTCACACCCCCTTACTATGATACGAATATGCACCGTTCCGGGCTACGGTACGCAGAGGGTTCTGCGCAATCCTACTGCGCAGTTCTCCCACGGTAGTCGCACCTGTAGGTACTATTATAAGTACAGATATCTGCATTTATGATAACAATTAATAATTTATTAATGATACGTCCAATTGGGCTGGCCGTTATAGAGCATTTCCTTTTTGATAGTGCATAGGGCGCTAATGGATTAATAGTACCACATCTGCACATGAGCATTTGCTACAGTCATAACGGAACGGAGATAGTACATTCCATGCGATTTGCGATGTCGCATGTAAATCCGACAAGAAATCGTAGTCAGATTTCGCATCGGACGCATCGCCATTAATGGGATTAGATGTCCACATACGGTTCACTCCGTTTCTGGCTCAAGACCGCTCGCCTAATTGAGAAATTAGCCGCATAAATTGAGTATCTCCGCTTTTGAGGCGTCCGCGCATGCGCCTGGCGCCGTCGCCGCGTCATATTCGCGTTTTATAGTGTCGCGTTCGACCTACAACCGGACGGACGAGAAAATAAAAACGATCTTCCCATCAGGGACACACGTGAGGTCGTAATTTTTACATAACGCCGATCCGAAGCACGCCAATCGGACCGAGCGCTCAGATCACAACAATTACCTAATCTGACAATAAACTGGGAACTTAACAAACCACATTTTTTACTAAATGTCTCATTTTTTATTTTTGTTCACTTCACAGAACTTTTTATTTGGCTCAAATCACGGGATGTCAGTTTTTGTCAACCATGAAGTTAGTTTCAAATATTTTTTGGTTTTAACCCTTCAACTACGGTGGTCGTCAATAAGGAACCAGGATCCATAACGTTACATTTTTCCAGTAGTTAAAGGGTTCGGTGCGAACCCATTAGGGGGCAGTCGTGGCAACCGCTATCACCTACACTGCTACCTACTTAACCAACTAACCCGCTAGACCATTTACTCTACCACCCGTCCAACCAGCTCCCGTATCTTATCTGCCGCGCGATTTTCTGGTAGAGACTATCGTCCGGTTCTGGTCCGGATCTCGCCCATTGCGCCGGCATCTGCAGCTCCAGTAACAACCTTGCCGTATTGTCACCGTCGCGCCGCCACTGGCTCCTGCTGCCGCTGTGTAGCACGTGTGTCCGAAGCGGTCGAGGCCGGCAATTATCAATTAGCGATCCGCTCGAGAGGCTCCGCGTCACGCCAGTTTTTCACCGGACAGGTCGCGTCCGACGATCCTCCTGGGGACAAATCCATTACCGGATCGCTCTTATTCTCGCCGATTGATTAGCGAACTTGCGCGGGCAATTACCCGCCTTGCACCCGTCCTTGGACCCCGGGTAAAAAGCGGCACCGTGCACTTTAGCCTGTACAGCGGGTCCTTCCACCTTGACCCATCGTCGTCTTTCGGCGCAGTGTCCCCAGTACGGTATCCGGTTGGGCTTGGTGAAGTCGCATCGTCGTCTTTAGACTTCCATCTTCGTCTTCACACTCTCATCGTCGTCCTTACAATCTCTGACTCCCTGAGCCCTTGCGAAAACCTCCAGCAATATCGCTGCAGACGCAACAATTGTTGTTATGGAGGTGAGAGTAAGATTTTGCGTGATATTTGTTGAGCATTTCTGTCTAACAAACTACTATAAAGAAGAAATTCTCGAATAACCATCAATTTCTGTGGATAGTTGTGTTACGTCGCGTCGGGGCTGCTCTGAATACGCGTCCGGCTGAGCGCAAATGACGCGGAGACTATACAGCGGGCGATGGGAAAACTGAGCCGAGGGCTGAGACAGAATATTACAGAGCAGAGATTCTTTACAACTGTCTTTGAATATTAAGAAATTAGACGCCGAGAATTATTCTGTCATGTAATATAAGAAAATTGGATGCGTTGAGTTGTTCAGTTGTCTTTAAAATAGTAGAACGTAGAAGAACTTAATAGAAAGTAGTAGAACGGAATGGTCATTGTTCAAAAAGTACCGCTGCCAGTGAGCTGGTCAAGGCAGGTCAGCAACTTCGGTAACACGGCTCTGTGTTTGTCAACGTTGAGACGCCAAAACTGGGCCCTGAACTTTCAGACTCACTTTCACCATGCGAGTGTTGTCACCAGTAGAGCACCATCTAATTCGCGTTATTCGCAATTTCCAACTGTCTGTGCCGGCGCGGCGACTTTCCAGCCTATCAGTGTGAAATATCCATTGCCATCGCCTCAGATTGCGACAGTATGATCGTTGCTATTACGTTTGATTATACGTAATCATTGAGTGTAAAAGCTCAATAAGGGCTGTTTAATCTGTATTACGGCCCAGGATATGACCATCAGTAATGTTTGGAGTCACAACCCATTCTTATTATGACAGTATTAAGCATTGTTAGATCATTTGGTTCTGAAACGTCAGTTTAATATCGCCTTTTTAAACAAATGTGAAAGTCCCCCAAAACCAAATGTACATCAGCAATGGATGGAGTAATCAAATGTGCATCAGTGATGGATGAAGTAACCAAATGTATGACTGGGGTACCCAAATTTACACCAGTGGAGTCCCAAACAGTATTAACCGTCTTGTAATCGAACCATGAGAGTGGAGTTAAATGGCAATTCGGATCTCATTTTGGCGATCCTCCTCTTCGATGTCCGGTCGACTCCCGTTCCCATCGCCGCGCCGTCGAAGAGAAAACAGAAACGGCCATTGGTGAATGTACTCTTGCACCAGGCCGGTGCGCGATAAAACTTTCGCCTTGTCTCCCGCAACAGAAAGAAAGGAATTCCTTTGTACCGGAGCTCGGGGAGTCTTGAGCAAGATGCCGATAATTGTTCGGCCACTTTTAAATCAATCGGTAAAGGTCTAATGCGGCACACGCGACTCTCGAGACGTGCCGCTGCAACGGTCCAACCACGTAGGCCGACAACCTAGGCTAACCCAATTAGGATGTGACGCAACCAGAGGTGTGGGTGCAGCAACCCGATGACGGTTGCAACTCACTCTCGATCAACTGTTCACGGCGATGCGGAGAATTGTGGATCAACCCTCCGGGTAACCTGCTGCTTTATACCCATTATGCTGTTTGCTTATAGCATTGACTGTTAGTAATCTGTGCTTATAGGTAGTCCGTGAGACACCTTCTTGCAACTGGCTCTAAATCAGGTTATTACGTGCTCTTGTTGTCACCCCCCCCCCCACCAGATGCTCACTAGGCGTTAACTCCTGGGTTTCAGTTTGTTAAGCGGTGTTAACCCTTCGATTTCGATAGACGAATGGGTGACCTTGGCGTCAACCCGAAGGATTCCAATTTAACTGCTGCTGTGCGACCTCAGTGTCAACCCTCGGATTCCAATTACTCCATCGCCGGTTCCGAACCTCCCCCGTGAGCCGGTGAAAACGTTGAAGACAAAGAGCCTCCGGATGGGTGGACGGGCCCCGGTGGGAGTAGCCGGCCGATCGAAAGAAGGAGTCGACTCCGCATGACTCGTTAAGGCGAGGGGAGGCATTACGCCGGCTAATATGGGTGTACGTGTTCCTCTTTGTGCATGTGTATTTTATGGGCTCGTGTTAAGTTGCATAGGTAGCAGCATGCAACCTGGACGCTTCGCGTTCGTTAAGCCACTTCGGTCGGTCTGTCTGGTGTTTTTGCATGCGCAATCGATACAGACCCGGGGCTGATTAAATTGGCTGATTGCGGACGAGTTATTGCGACACTGCCTCCGCGGGTCCTTCAATTTTCCCTCGTAGCATCGTCGTCGGGATGGTCCCTAGTCGATCCCCCAGTCCCCCTATTCGTTCCTTGTCGACCCTTTAGGTCGACTCACCTTTGGGGGAAGCTTCTCGAGAAGTATTTTAATTGTGTTTACATTTTTTTCCTCGACTGGCTTAGCCGCTTAAAATTTGTACACTTACATCCACCAAATCATGTCTACATAAACTGTACGACTGCCCCTGGTGGGTTGAGTACCCGTCAAGGGGAACTCAAACCATCAGGAGCAGTCCCCCCCTTAAGGGGAACTTAACCCATCAGGCGTAGTCCCCTTATAAGTCCAACAACCCATCAGGGGCAGTCCCCCCATAAGGGAAACTTAACCCATCAGTGGCACTAACGGGCAAGATTGGTTAAGTTCACCTTACGGGGAACTAACAGTGGTACTGCCCTCGCCAACGATCATTCCGTTCGATTGTGCAATTCCGTCTCAGTCCTAAACTGGGTCATCGCGCCGCGCCGCCCGCAGTCTGGTCTCCGCGTCATTTGCGCTCAGCCGGACGCGTATTCGGAACTGCCCCGGCGGGCAGTGCTCCCCTCTGGAATAATACATCGCTAAGGAGGCACCTGTGCGAACGCGAACCACCGCACATCTACCAATCTGACTTCTCGCCTCTTCCTACCTCGGACGCTCTCCATGCCCCGACCCGTAAATCACTGGGTACCTGTTAAAAAAAGGTCCGGCCACCCCTAACAATGGGCGAGAGCCGCTCCTCGGGGCGCTTATTATTTATAAAGAGCGGAGCCGCGCATTATGTAAATATAGGGTTGTGTCGGCGGCGTCGGCCGGACCTTCAGGAATTCAGGGGGCAGCTGACTCCTCCGACCGGCAGCCCCCAATCAGTGCGGTCCCGGGGCTCTGCGGGATTAGGTCGGGTCGATGCGGCGGGCGCTCACAAAAAAGGATGCCGATCCCCAGGTCCACGCGCCTCCGAGCTACGGCGCATCTGCCTCCTTTGTGCGTTTCGATTGATGCCGCGGCCGGGGGGGATGGCGAGGGGTGCGGGGGAAGTATTTTTTACCTGGACGCGTAAATCTTCGACTGGTCTCCTTCCGACGACCTTGGGGCCGATCTGCTCGATTCGGGCTGGTGTAGATCGTGGTTTGAGCGCGGAAAATTCTGGGATGGTGGGTTGGAAGCTTGGCAATCTGGCGGGGTTGGATCTGAGGGGAAAATTTGGCGTGTCATTTATTTCGCACTAACCACAGCTTTCATCGTACCGGACTTCGACTGCTTCCGCTCGTGTATTTTTGAAGAATGGCGTATGAGGACCTCATAGGAATTAGGGGGGAAATGCGAGACAGAGAGAGATTCTACAGGAAACCCGAGAACTACTCGTGGGAATCGAAAGGAAATGCGATAGGCTGTAGCGAGTCCAGAAAACTCCACGTAGTCCTCGACGAAATGCAATGGAACTCAAGGGCACCACGCCGGACCCCGGGGGAGACAGGGAAGAGGGGCCGATGGCCTTTCGCCCGTCTTGTAGGTGTCCTCTCGGGCTGATGTCACCGATGTCGTCTCGCAATGTAGACGGAAAGTGGTCTGGATGCATTCGAGTACGGGTCTCGTCGGTGGTGGCATGGATGTGCTTCGCCTTTTTAGGACGTGCCGTGTAACGAAATACCCGACCGGGTCGCGGCCAGACGGCATCGGAGAGCGAGAAGAGCTTTATTGTCTCCGCGGTTTTACGTGCCTCACATAAACGATCCAAAGCCACCGGCTGCCGTGTCCTCGCGGTGCCGTCCCCGGGCGAACGGACGGGCGGAGAAAAACGCTAACGACTCGGACCGTCTCGACCGCCTCCTCGTTAATCCGACCACTACTTAGAATTAAAGACGGGAGGGTCTGGCGGGACTTTGGCGCACCTCCGCGTTTTCAGCTACAGTCTAATTTCTGCGCACCTCTGAGTGTTCAGCTACGGCTAAGGTCGCTGCGACTCCTATGGTCGAGCGTTAGATGTCAGGATCCACGTGAGGGGTACTGCTACACTTTGGTCGAAGTCGTGGTTGGAAATGGAATAGAATGCACAGCCGGGACTTGCCGGTGACCTTGAATCTAGCACAGGTAGTGGAGAGGCTCGGCTGACTAAAGTCGTCTAATGCGGTCTACTGCGCAGCTTTCCTCAGCGGCATGTGCAGTTGTGAGGGCTGTCGTATCGGGGGGATGAAGCCCAAAGCCTTTTTGCTGAGCTTGTTTGTTTGTAACTTGGTACTATGATACTATAACTAATATGTTGAGTTAAAGTATCATGGCTTGGTAGATACCTGACAAAACCCTTCATTAAGAAGTCACAGCATTTTATCCAGTCCGTTGACACCCAACCTCTATATAATTGGAGGAGGATCCTTAGAAACTCCCCTGGCTTACCCCAGGCTGGTGGATGGACAGATTTATTTCGTGTCACACAAGTCACAGTTGATTCAAGAACCATAAACTTTGAAGAAGAAGAAGAAGAGGAAGAAGTCGTTGGTGCAGGATCCCGAAGGCTGGACTTCATCGCAGTTCGGTGGGTTCTTGTTATCCCGAACCGACACTCGCCTTGGCCATTCATCCCACCAGCACGCATCGGACTCCTCCGGTACAGTACCATCATCGGCCGGGCAAGAATGCTCACCGACACAAAGGCGCGCTTGAAGCAAGGACGGGTTCAAGAAGAGGCGGACGGACTCGCACGCTAACAAAGAGACAAGCGGGGGAACGAGAGCGTTCGAGGTGTTCTTGCATGTTTAATGAGTGAGTGACCTGATCGGGTTAGATCTGATGGCGCGCGGTCAAACCTGTATTGTGCGAACGGATTCCTCGCTCTTCAGGCCCAGACTCCGGGCGTATTCGGCTGCGAGTCCTCCGCGCCTCCCTCTCTCCGTCTTCTTCCTGACATCTCGAGACTTCAACGGCAACAACCAAGCGCAAAGTGCGAACGGATGAGCCAACACGGTTGTTAACCCCTGGGTTTCGCCCGAGGGTTCCACTCTGGAGGATTACCCCGAGGATCACCCAAGGGTTCCACCCGGGGGATTACCCCGAGGTTACCCCCAGGAGTTGAATCCATCAAGGACATAGGTTACAATCCACGGAGTACAAGTGTTTTTCCCCAGGGTTTAATCTAAAGATTTCAACTCGTTGGTTAAGACGAGGATTTCTAGGCGAGGCTTAACCAAAGGGGGTCACCCCACGACGTAACCAAAGAGGGCCAACTCAGAGCTTAACCGAAGAGGGTCACACTAGGACTTGATCAGAGAGGGCTACCCCAGGTCTTAACCGAAGAGGGTCACCCCCAGGGTTTTACCAAATCGGGTCACCGCAGGGTTTAACCAATCAGGGCCAACCCAGGCTTTCACCAAAGTCGGTGGATTGCTGATGTAGAGAAGCTTAAACGTATGGTTCATTAGGGATGCGGTCGCTGGACCAGTGGGCCATTGGGGGTGTAGAGGACGTCGAAACGACCGGACTGCTCTAGAGGAGATCGCGACACCAACGAACCGTCACTTGGGTAGATGGCGTTGCATCAATAAGCCGCGCAACCTAACCTAAGCCAACCCAGGGTGAACTTGTTCATCGACTCGGCGCGGCCTGTCCCGCGACCCCCGCGGTCCGCCGGCTTCCTGGGCGTTGGAGGGGGCCGCGCACGTAGGTGCACATCGGCGATTCGCGGTCGTGAGCTTCATTCCGGGTATTTTATCGGCCGCAGACGGACAAATAAACGCACGCGGAGGGAGAGAATGCGGTGGACAGCGCGAGTGGAGCCTGATCTCTCGGGTTCATGGAACTTGCGGCCGCATCCCAGGAGCGTTTGAGGCCGAGCGCCGAGCACGCCTGTGTTTACCAGCACAAAATGCCTATCATCGCTCTCTCGAGCGGCCGGCGTAATGGGAATGTGATTTAGAACAATCCGTTAAACGAACCTGTTGTGTTGGTCAACGTGCCCGCGACCGGCCGCTCTCTTCGTTCTAGAACCCGCCGTCTGAAGGCCTGACCTCAGCTCGTCGTTTCCATTGTTTAGGAAACGCCTACGTGGACGGCGAGGTGGCGCGGGCTTGCGAATCGGGGCCACCCTCGCCCTCGAAACACCCTGACCTGATTCCCGCGGCAACCCCCTTGCTGTGGGCGTCGAACTTCCGCGAAGGACGGAGAAGTTGCACTAGGGGAATGAAAAGCTTCAACTGGGGGCATGGAAACCCACTAGTGGATAGAAAGTTTCACTAGAGGCATGGAAATTACTAGTAGGGAAATGAAAACTTCCACTAGAGGCAAGGAATCCCACTGGTGGCTAAAATGTTCCACTAGAGGCATGGAAACTTCCCCTAGTGGCTGAAAAGTTACTCTAGAGACTAGAAACTTCCACTATAAGGGGTAAAACGTCCACTAGAGGTTGGAGACGTCACGTAAACACACATTCCCTCACAAGATCCAACCCTCATCCATTTGGGTTCACCCCCTCCTACCCCAGTCGATGCACTGTCTGTGCTTCCCTTTTAGTGTGACCGTGGGTAGGGCCTGCATTGCCCCAAAATGACCTACATTTTCTCGCCAGGGCCAGGGCCGACACTCCACCACAAGGACTCTGTCTAATTAGGGGCTACATTCTTAAACTAGGGCATACTTCCCCATTGCGATATTCCCTCTAAGATTCCCCGTCCCCCTCTTTCCTTCCCATTACAACCTGCGCTTCCCCAGTAGCAGTCCACACTCCCCAACCTACAAACAGGGGCAGCACGTTATCCATCAAAAATTCATGTGGGACACGATCGATCCGCGTCTTTATATTTTCGTTCGATGAGATCTGCCCCATTTAATGGGTTGCCCAACACATTAGGGTAACCAAACGATATATAGAGAACAAGGTCACGTCATGTCGGTATTGGTTATTGGGTGTCGCGTTCACCTCAATTCTATGCTCCCCCCATGCATGGCTCCAATATAATGGCCATGCATGGTGGAGGTGATAACCAGTTCCTTTTGTTGGCGCGGGTGGCTACAAATCTCACATGGTCGGGGGTTCCCAACCTCTCCGCTTGGTAGAGGTGGCCCAAACTTCTCAATTAATGAGGATGGCCCACCGTCATTGGTTGACGAAACTGGGACACCCTCATTAATTGACTCAATTTCCTCAACTAATGATGGTAATCCAGTGAGGGTCGCCCAAATCACTCGGCTGGTGACGCTGACGAAACCACCTCAGTTGTTGAGGGTGGCTGCCGCTTCCCCCATTGATTGGGGACGGCCCTAACCCCCAAGTCGGTGAGGGCGGCTGCAGATCCCAGATCAAACCGATAAAACACATCTCGGACAAAGCCTCATTTGCATGCAGTCCCAGCGCCTCTCGACAACAGACCGTCGGCGCCTCTTCCCCCAGTCAAATGGATCTGCTCCGCCTCCACAGTTGACCAGGACTGAAGCTCCGAGTGCTTCCACCGCATGCCTACGCTGGGATAAGCATTTCACGGCGCGGCAGCGACCTTCCTACACGAGTCCACGCACACACCGTGTAGTCCCATCGATTTTCTAACCTCGAGCCGGGTCCTCCCGGCTATCTGGCGAACTCGGATCTCCGACACATGAGAGCTTGACCCCGCAGCGTCTCGTTACCGAAGCTGCGGGGGAGCTGGGCGATCGGGAAGGATTCGGATCCCGCGCCTTGAGCACGCCGGTGTTGCGGCTTCTGGCAACATTCCCTTGCACTGGCTTCCCAAACTGAGCTACCTTACTTCTCCATAGCTGGACAAGTCCAACCCCTCGTCTTGTCAAGTCTGACCACCTCATCTCGTCAAGTCTGACCACCTCATCTCGCTGAGTCTGACCACCTCGTCTTGTCGAGTCTGACCAGGTCATCCCGCTGAGTGTGACCACGTCGCCTTGTCAAGGGTGACCAGCTCACCTTGCTAAGTCTGACTACCTTGTCTTGCCAAGTCTGACTACCTTGGTTTGCCAAATCTGACTATCTTACATCCCCAAGTCCGACTGTCTTACCTCGCCTTGCCCTGACCATGGCTAACCGCCTCTTCCTTCCTCACCAATGCATTGTGAGCTTTTGCACTTTTTATCCCAACTGCCCTTCCGATAATGAGGATTGAGGTGAGGTGCTTGTAGTCATTTGTATCAATTGCAACCTTAAGGTTGAGGTATAACCGGACATTGAGAAGCTGACCCTAAGAAAATGTTACTCTAAGTACACCGCGTGCACGTTAAATTACCCTTTTGAAACTTCTTTTGGAAGAGGACGATAGTCCACGAGGCGATTCCAATTCCGGACCGACCGACCAGTGAAGCGGTTTATTGTGATCCTCCGCTCGGCTCTGTACGGGGGGAGGGGGGGGAGAAGGGGGCGGCGAAACGGAATCAGACTAATTTTACTCCTTAGGGCGGTGCAGCCAGGATTATCTCGCTCCGGTCTGTTGTTAATCAAAACGAAAGGCGCCACGTATTGTTCCAGAGGCGGAGAGTGCCGCCGATGTGCCGGTTCGTCGTCCCACCGGTGTGAGAAGGCGACCCGACCGTTTAATTAAACGGGCCTTCCTGTCCCACGGGTCTCCCATGGTCGCAGAGTGCCCTTGCCTCGGCGAGACCTGAGATTTGTGCGACAAGTTGGGGATAGACAGGGTCGAGTCGGTTTCTGTGGGGGCTTACTTTACCCAAAGTTAAGTCTGCGCATGGGTAATACGTATAGAAACGTATTCCATATTTTGGAGCAGAAGGCGTACTGAATACGAGTAAACAATGGAATAATAGAGAAAATTAAATTTCGTTTTAAAATTAAATGAGGGGTATGAAAATTGATACGCGATTGTTGTGGAAAACAATCAGAGCAAAGGCGGAATCATTTGTGTTCACTCCGCCTCGGCTGCGGCATTACAATGCTGAACGAAGGCACTTATCACCGTTGTTCGGGAACCCATTATCAGTGCAAATTTCGCGAGCAAATGACAACAAATGGCCGCGAAACGGCGCAACGCCACGTGCCGGCTCAGCGGCACGTTTGTCGCGCGGTGGGCCTCGCATTCCTCAATAGGGCCCGATAAGCCGGCGAGGGATCGCTGGAAGTTTTCTTCGCAGCTCAATGCGCCCATTGAGCGGACCAACTGCGCGATCTTCGCGTCTCAAATCGACCGAGTCCGGCGAAGAAGAAGAAGAAAAATCACCCTATCGATACCGCGACGTGCGGAGTTATTAGGCGAGTTGAGACGGGTCGTGTTACCCCGACCGGGGTTATCTGGCTAATGGAATTCTTTATCGGCTGCAATAATTGAATCTTGGTTCCGATTACGGGGAAGCGAGTAATGGAGCGATAAGCCATTCATAATGAAGACGTCCAAAGGTCGCTGGGAAAAAACACATGAGAATGTAGTCCAGACGGAATTTCGATCTTCAATTTGCGCTGATATGGGTGGTAAATTGCTGGTGGTTAATTGCTGGTGTAGGCGAGTGCATTTCTTGTGTAGCGCAAACGCATTGTTGGGGTAGCGTAGGTGCATTGTTGATGTAGAGTAGGTACATTGTTCTATAGCGCAGATATATTGCTACTGTAGCGCAGGTGCATTACCATAACTCGAATTGGCGCATGCTCGTAAGCCCAAGGGCGTTGCCACTTCACGCATTGGCGCACGCTCACACCCGTCACCTTACTGGACGTGCATTGCCGGTGTTTGCTCACCTGGAGTTTGGGCCGGGACTCGCGAATTTGCATGTCTTCGAGATAATTCTCGTTTGAGAAAGCCCGAGGGGGCAGAGCGCGTCGTGCCAGCGCGTCGTGCGCACGGTTGCAACCTCCTCGTTGCGAAACCGAGCAGACAATTTACATTCACTCAATTTGCGCTCGCCCGGCGCATTTTTCCCCGCCTCATAGACCCATCGACGCGAACGAGTCCGTCAGCGGGCGATTTCTAGGCCGAAAAGTGGCACGTAAGCGTTCCTCTCCTCACCAAGTAGATCACCTGGGAGAGTTTTGCGTAACTGTCACCGTTCGGGCCCGTTCGCAGGCTAACGGAGGAGCGACGAAACGCCCGTCCGTTAATAATAAGCCGAATGGAACTATTAAACTGTTTTAGGTGCACGGTCGGCCGCCTTCTCCAGGTGAACCGTGACGGGCTCTTTGTGAAACGAGCTGCGAGCGACGGGTGGGTGGCTGTTCTTGATCTGGTTTCCACTGTGCCACTGCTTCGCGCATTGTGTTCGTGGATCTCTCACTTCCTGGACACGTTCCTCTTACTCTGTGGCGGTCAAAGACACAGGCTGGAGTAGCGCCCCTGGGCTGGTGTCGACCCAGCGATGGGTACGCTGTGGTAGATCGTGAGGGTGGATTAAAATCTAGTCGACTAGACTAGAGTCTAGTCTGGATTAGACT
Organism: Hydrochus callosus; assembly: GCA_033557855.1. Taxonomy (NCBI): domain Eukaryota; kingdom Metazoa; phylum Arthropoda; class Insecta; order Coleoptera; family Hydrochidae; genus Hydrochus; species Hydrochus callosus. The sequence continues at coordinate 67,346 of JAUIMY010000025.1, read as the reverse complement.
AGAGTCCAGTCTGGACTAGACTAGAGTCCAATCTGGACTAGACTAAAGTCTAGTTTGGACTAGACTAGAGTCTAGTCTGGACTGCTCCGGCTTGTGGTTGGTCTGTAGCCCACACTTCAAAATACACCCAATATTTCCAGGCCCGTAATTTCAAAACCCCTCGTTATAGGTCCTAGCGAGTCGCCAATACCACGGCTGTAGTTTCGTTAATGGCCACTTCAGCGTGTCGATATCATATCGCACCAACAACCGCAGAAAAAAGTTATTAGGCCGAACTGATGGTCCGATACGGCTCGTTCGCCCAAATAGGCGGATTTATCGATCCGCTGTGGTAACTAGGTGAGCCCGATACATTTTAGGCGGTGTGTTACATTACAGTGTTTGATAATATAACTCCATGGCAGGGATGGAAGTTCTGGTTTGAATTCTGCCAGTTTTTGAGTTTGCGATATTGGTGAAAATTGGAATCTTTGGAATTGGTAGGTTGGTAGGCTCTTTTGGGTTGGTGAAATCTTTCGTGTTGGTAGAATCTTGGTAGCTTTCGAGTAGATGGAATCTTTCCATTTGGTAGGATCTTTCGATTTGGTAGCATCTCTCGCATCGCGAATATCCTTCGAGCTCACCAGCATCAAGCCGGAGTGGTCCATGCCCATAATCTTCTAGATTCTTGGTCACAGCCGTCCTGGTATTTCCCAATGCGGACCGCTGAGGATCCTGTCACAATATTGACCATCTCCGGCATCTGGCGATGAGCGATAGTCTGGCCGCGAAACACCTGAACCGGTTATCGGGCTCATCTAACGCCTAGGCAGAGCTGCTAATGACCACCGTTTACCTTATAAAAATAACAACGTATTACAAAACCGCCGGCTAATTGGACCCGTTTTAAATCAATCCCATTGATGAGGCGAGCCACGGACGACCGGACAATCCGGTCTCTTCTTCTCGTCCGTGTGTCGATGTCCACCTTGCTTTTTCTCGATTTCGTTCGGGCGCCCTTTGAGCTCCATCTTGTCTTCATGGCAGTTGCATTGTGCCATTTTCTGTAGAGTTGCCCCATGGTCTACCTTAGGTGCAGTTTGTGGACCAAATACGATGTCAATGAATTGGTCAATTGTCTATTTGCCATTTGTCCCTTGTCAATTTGCCAATTGTCACTTGTCAATTGATCAATTGTTAATTAATCGGAAGAAAATAAAGATATGTCGTTGTGAGACAACTATGACTTTACAATCATTGGGAATAAACGAGGATATCCCCCTGTATGGTATGGTATGGTATGGTAGACCGGGGCGTCGATGTTGGAGGAAATGTCGTTCTTCATGGTGCAGGTTTGGGTCTTCATGGTGAGTTAAGGCGGTTTCAATCGTCATGGCGACTGATCTGAGCAGCTCGCATCTCGAATCCTCACGGTTGGGGACCAAGAGGTCACAAACTGTCCAGGTGGACAAGGTAAATGTCCATGATCGAAACGGATGTAAACGGTTGAACGCGATCGGGACATACGAACAAGCATCCGAGCGGTTCGATTTCACATGGAGATAGCGAGAGGTGAATTCGTGAGAGTTGAACTGATGCGGCCCGTTAAAAGCAGTACTGTCAGGTGCTTGTGCTTGCGAGGATAATCGCTCGTATTCGGACGAATGACCTCCTCTTCTTCGTTGGAAAACATAGCGAGGATTCTGCATTGTGTTGGACTCCGGTTCGACTACGACTTACAGTTGGCTCAATCACCACTGGGCACCTTTGGAAGACCTAACTAACAGTGGACCCAACTAGGAGCAGGTTCAGAACAGACAAGTCGTCTTAAGGTGGCAACGTCCATCTTCAGCCAAAGTCTCCACCTATAGTTTGAGCCCGCCATCAGCCAGTCTTTGCCTTCAGTCGTCCACCATCAGCCAAAGTCTCTACCTTCAGTCAAGTCCACCATCAGCCGAAGTCTACCTCAACCCCAGTGTACTGAAGATCACTGGATCCATCCGTTCTGTAGGCAGACCTGCGGTTTCCGCCTCAGCATGGCAGTCCTCAAAGGACTCAGCCCAGCAACCGAAAGTCTCCTCGCGCCGCACGTTCCCACGAGGCCCGATCCCAAAAGTGGAGCTACCGTAAATCGAAGCACAGGAATGCATCTTCCGAAGAGCCGATGGCTGGACGAGCTCCGACCACCAGCGGCGGCAGCACATACAGGCGCACACCGAGGACGGTCGGAGCAGCATTCCTGTGTTCTTTTCTCGCTCTCGATCGCACTCTTCCTCGGGCCGGCATCGCGTCCGGCTACCAGAGAGGTCGGCCCAGACCCGTCTGCACAGAGTTGGTGGAGCGGCCGTGCGGCGGCCTCTGCCTCTTGCTCCCTCCTCCGCCTTTTGGCATTTACGAGGAGGCCTCTTCGTTCTAAGAGCGTGTCGCGCGCGCTCCATTTCGGTCGATCGGAGTGCTGAAGACTCCTGGTCTACCAGGTCGTCCTCGAACGATCTGAAAACTTGACGGTAGTTCTTCTCAAGCTGCCAACACCTCTTGGTAGTGCTACAAACCAGCACAAATCCCTGTAGATTTAGTCATTACCGCCATGGGTCGCTGCTACCATCCACATCCTACTTCCACATCTTGCATCCACATCTTTCCTGCACATCCTACATCTACATCCTATATCCACGTTCTACAATTGATGGAGGATGCTGCTACATCGAGAGAAGAAGAGGTTTAAGATATAGAAAAATGAGGGAAAACCCAAATAGGACGGTAGATGACACGACCAAGCGACCGGGCAAGACCCGAACGCCAGAGCGAGGAGGAAAAGGCGACTATTGTCGCATCCTCCTTCACCTCTTATTGCCGGTTCACCTACAAGTCTTCCCTCCTCCTCGCTCCCATTGTCGGGCTTCTGTTGTTTTGCCCAACGCTCGCTCGATTATCTGTTTCAGTTTACACCACAACCGGATTCGAGCGTCCGCCTTCCGCCACGTCTCCCTCTATCCCACGGGTATAGACGGAGATGTCCGCTCTTCCTCGGCCATCAGTACACTGTAGAGTCGTATTCATAAAGATCAAGAGTCCTGTTCTGAGGATTCGCTAGCTCCGTCTTCGTCACGAGCGCGAGTGGAGCGCCTCTTATGAATCGAGCTTAATCGGATACGGGCGCGACCGTGCTCGAGTTGTAACCTCAAATTGAATCGTGGAGGTCAACAATTAGGTTGGGTTAAATCCTTGGTTGGAACTGTTGGGGCAACACACTCCTCGCCGCGTGTTCAATCCTGGCGCATTACCTCAGATTAGTTAGACCATGGGTTTACCTCTGGACTATAACGTGGGGTTGACCCCCACATCTCATCATGGGGACACCTCTAGGAAATAACTAATGTTTGACCCCAAGAACTCACCGTGGGCCTAACCCCTAGGCTACATCGTGGGGTTAACCCCTTGGGCCGCGCCCCAATGATTCGACATCCTTGCAAACCGCGGATTGCGATCGCTGTTGAGATCTAATCTCAAGAGGAAATTGATAGCCCGATCGGAATAGGCACGTGCCTCCCATCCAAGAACGCGGCGTGTTGACTCAACGCAATAACCCATTGAAGCGACCTGTTTGGAGTACTCTCGGCCAGCATCTTTGGCCTTTCACCTCGTTCTGGGATCGACTCGCACTCCCAACAGGCGGGCAACGTGCTGCGGGTCCTTGTACAAGAGATCCTTTACGTTTACACGACAAAAGAGCGTTTAGTTGTGACATGCGGTCGACTTTCTCTTCGATTGTTCGCCTCGTCGATGGGAATTGAGTCATCGCTGAGAATTCTCCTGGCGTTGGGTCGACCCATCCGGATTTTCAGTGGTACCAATTCTTCGGGGCACCAGGCACTAGGGACGCGATACCCAATACCACTACATACCTCAGACTGATCCTTACCATCGAATAACTTCGAACACAACTCAGACACAAACCATATCGAAATGCACCGCCATCAGAGACTATTAAATTTATTATCCTAGTCTTTGCCACCATGAACCTTGATCTTGAAATTCTGGAGTACAACTCCTCAACCTACCACCTCGTGGCATCTCCATACCCTACCAATGAAAAGCGACCAATCCCTTGAACTTGCGTCCCCAAGTGCAACGCTCTATTCATCCGAAATGGGGAATTGTCTTGCGCTAATCATTGTTCCTTGAGAATAGCCGGCCCGTTTTGTCTACAACTGCCGACATAACCGAGGTAACAATGCCGGCGACGAAGAATAAGACGAGTTCCGCTTGGGAATTTCAATTGCAAATGAATCGCTCCAAGGTGGGTCGAGTCGAACGCCTCGAAACCTCGTCAGACTTCAACTCACAAGAGCTGTTGCCAGCTCTAGTTGTGCGAGTGCTCGAGGGGAAAACTTCCGCAAACCTCTGGACTTGTGCTGCAATGAATTTCTAACGATCCTTCGGCCTTGCCTTGCTCCACCCTCTGTCACCCATCGAGACTTGACCGCTCTCTGACCACTGGCAGGCTATCATTTTTTGACCATTCCCTCCAAACTCAGGTCTTCCTCCATCAACCTTCTAACCTTGCCAATCCTCCATCCCTCGCCACCCTATTTCAATTGATTTGGCCATTCTCTTTCTGTTGGTACGCTCCAACAACCTTTACCCTGTCCACTGTCGTCCTATACGCTTTGCAATCTTCTATAACCCCAATCTTGACCATTCTCTCCCAGTCCTATGTCCATCTTCATCCTGTCATCTTGTCACCTTCCCCGAATTTCCAGATGGATCTTTTTTCAAAATTTTGCCCTCTCTGACCGTCGACGGCTCGATCGTTCCGGCACGCACCTTTCACGCATAAATTTCCCAGAGCAATGAGAGCATCGCCAGGTCGCGGCGCCGTCTAATGCCCCATATAAAGAGATAGCCGAATGGACAAGCGGTGAGTTACCTGTTACCCGTTACAATTTCACCGGCTCCAACGACCGGCAAAACTTTCCTGCCCGCTCCGGTTCGATTTCTATTCCCAATTTCACCGACTGCCCGAGTTCGCTATCTCTCGGAACGTTCTAGTGCAAGTGGCGAAATGAGCGGAAAAATGCAACGCTTCCTGGTCGATGTGAAGTTTCCTGGTTATCGACGTGCAGACGACTCATAGGTTGCTAGACCGATTCAATGGTTGCCAAGCAAGTGACTACTCCATCTCACTCAGAACCAAGGGGTGCTCCTTTGTTAACCAAACGTCCCATTTCTACCAGTAAAGTTGAATTTTCCACTCAGATCCAAGAGGTGTTCCTTTGTTAACCCAACACTTGATCCCTTGATTTTGTACGTTCCAATTATTGCCACCCATAAATGAGTTGTATTTACCCCGGGAGGATTTCCGCGGGTTGACGAACCTGCTCTCATGTGGATGGTATGTTTGAGGGACTCGGGTCAAACATCAAAAGATGACAATCAATCGATGTAATTGGACTCGCGCGAACCCTTAGGACATCCCCATCAATGTTTGTTTAAACTGGCACCAACACGTCCCCGGCCATCTAATTGATTACAATCGATTCAATTAGCTCCCGATGACAGGCGAAGCCCCGATGAAGCCGTTCTCCCTTTGTTTTTGTCCGTTGACACATGTAGGCTGCCGCCACCCGAAGCCTCCGGACATGTGGGCGAAGCGAAACAATAGGTAACCCGAGGAATCTCCATGATGTTGATGCAATAAGCGCTGCTTTTGTGCTTCCTCCCCCACACCACCTCACTTCTCCATCCCTCCCACCACTCCTTTCTCCTCCTTCCCTCTCCGCCCTCATTCCTTCTCTCCCTTCCTTACCCCCTCTCTCCAGTGCCCTCCTCTCTCCCTTAACCACCTCTCCCTCCCTTAATCTCCTCTCCCTCCCTTAACCTCCTCTCCCCCTCTTAACCTCCTCTCCCTCCCTTAACCTCCTCTCTCTCCCTTACCCTCGTCTCCCTCCCTTACCAACCTCCCCCTCCCCTAGCTACTTATCCCTTCCTTACCATCATCTCTCTCCCCACAACTTCCTCCCTTACCCTCCTCTCCCTCTCCTAACCTCCTCTCCCTGCCTTACCCCCTTCTCTTTCTCTTTCCCTCCTCTCACTTCCTCACCCTCCTCTCCCATGATTACCCCCCTCTCCCTCTATTACCCACCCAATCGCACCCACTCCCTTCTTCCCAGCCTTGGCTTTTATTTCACGCGACCCTTTGCTCCTTCCACTCATCCCATCCACCCGGTCACGACGCGACGATTGACTCCCCTTCTCTTACTTATTTCCCTCCCGTCCCCATTTCAGGGAACGATAGTCTCTTCTAGCCACCTCTCCGCCCTCCTTATTCAGCTTAATAGCGGTGCATGCACTTCCAACTGCTCCGTCCTTTTTCCACTCGACTCCAGTGTCTGGGGCTTACACTTCAACCCCTTTTCCGTCCTTCTCCCACTCAATTCCCGCGCACGGAGTTATACCACCGCCAATTCGACCCCTGGTTCTGTCCTCCTTCCACCCGAGTGGCAGTATGTGTCGTGTTTCACCTCACCCCTATTCTGTCCTTCTTCCACACAACTCCAGTATGTGGTGTTTCAGCTCGCCTCTTCTCCATCCTCCTCCCACTTCCGGTGTACGTGGTGTTTCATCTCGCCCTCTCCCCCGTCCTTCTCCCACTCGGTGTCAGTGGGTACGTGGCGTTTCAACTCACCTCTTCTTTCTCCTTCTCCCGCTTGATTCCAGGGCGTTTTGCGTCTCACCTCTCTTCTGTGTCCTCGTTCCACTCAATCCTAAGCTGACCCCTTTCGTCTCACCCCTCTCCTGTGTCCTCGTTCCACTCAATCCTAAGCTGACCCCCTTCGTCTCACCCTGACCCGTCCTCATCACGCTCAACCGTTCTGTCCCCTCTTCGTCTCACACCAGGTTCCCTGTCCCGTTCAATCGTGAGTTCTCATCCTCTCGTATGTTTCTGATCTGACTGTCCCCACCACTCAGTGCTCGCCCACTCCCTTCGCACTTTCGTTCCCTAAACCCCTGGCCGCCCCAAAGCTTCGTCCGCATTCGCTTCGCCTCCCTGCCTTCTCATTACTAATCCCTTTCTCTGCCCTTACCTTTATTCCCTCGTATTACCCCCCTTCATCATATTGGTATTCCATCATTCTCGTTTCCATTATCCCTTTAACTCTTCGTACCCAATCCCTAGATCTTGCCATCACAATCACTTCGACCCTCATCCCCTCCATCGCTTCACTCCTTCATCCCCATTCCTCCCTCCATCTCACTTCCTTCACTATCCTTTTAACACTTCACTTCGCTATTCCCGTTCCCCACATCTCCTTCACCATTCACTCCTCTTCACTCCCACCCCACTACAACTTCACTCCTTTTTCCCCAATCTATTAACTTCGTCATCAACATTCCCCCCATTTCTTAACTGCTTCCTAGGCAAACTCCTCATTTTTTCCATAACCATCCCTATTCCCTCTTCACACCCCTCCCTCCAATTCCATTATCTCACTCCTTCATCTTCATTCCCTCCACCACTTTTCTCCCCAATCCTCCCACCTCCTCACCTCGTCTTCTCCCTTCCCCCCAACGCAACACACCCCCTTTCCTCAATTCCGTCGTCTCTTCACTCCTTCAACCTCCTCATCCCCATCAAATCCTTCTTCCACATCTCCTCTTTCATCCCCAAGCCCTCCACTCCTCCGCCCCACCACCGCCAATCTCGCCGCCCTATCCCCCCTCCCCACCACCGTCAACCTCGTCGCCCTTTCCCCCTCCCCCACCGCCGGATAATGGGGAGAGGGAATCTCCGAACCATCAACTCACGGCCTGGCTAAACGCCACAGGCCGTATTGATCTGGGCAAGGTCGACCGTTTGTCACCGCACCACATCGCATCGCGCCCTCCCTGTCTAACCCGTAGGTCGGGGTGTGTGGGTGCGAGGGAGAGGGCGGCGATAAGTGCAAAATCCACTCCTGCACAAAACACGGTGCGGTTCGGGCGACGCGGACATGCCGATGACTCCCTCTCACTCGGCCGACCTCGATCTTTCCCGCGTCGTTTCGTGAGGGGTGGGGGTGGTTGGTGCGAACCGATGTGGCGGGGGGTGAGGGATGACGTCCGCTGTCAACCCCCGCGTGTGGCTCTTTCGGTGCGAGGGCTTACGCCCGTCATGTTATCTTTGCTCGTCATTTCATCTCTCCTAATTCATCTTGCCGTTTCGTGCCTTTTTATTTGATCTTTTGTCGTTTCATCTCTCATCGTCTCATCTCTCGTCGTTTCATCTCTCGTCGTCTCATCTCTTGTCGTTCCATCCTCGTCGATTCATCTCTCGTCGTTTAATTTCGCACCATTTTATTACTCGTTTTTAATTTTTTGTCTTGTTATCTCTCGTCGTTTGTTCTCTTATCTTTTCTAGTCATTGTGTTTCTTGGCGTTTAGTGTCATTCAATCTTTTGTTGTTTCTTCCTTTGTCGTTGAATCTCTGGTTGTTTCGTCTCTGGTCATTGAATCTCTTGTTGTTTCATCTTTTGTCGCTTAATCTTTTGTCGAATTATCTCTTGTAGATTGAACTGACATTTTTTGTTTAAAAGATACAAAAAAAATGGATTTGGAAGTTTTATTACTGTTTTTTCGGTCCGCAGCGCAGGTGTAAAAGTTTGAAGACTACTGAGCTGGAGGATGTTGAGTGGGTTTGGAGGTTTTGAGTGTTCAAAGAGGTAGGGACTGAACTAAGAAGGATATAATGAACAAAGAGATACAGGCCGTACGCACACTACATGATGGTCGGTCGGTTAGGAGATGTGAAGTGATTTTACCTACTAAATTTAAGGTTGATTAGAATATGCTGGGTAATATAGGAATAGGAGATGTGGAATAAGCGGGTAGATATTGTGTTAAATGGCAGATACAGATTAAGCTGGTATATTTAAAGTGAGCAAGAAAACATGGAGTGAGGTTTAACATGTGCAGCGAACGGTGAGCCCCAAGAGCTACAAAATGTCGAGTGAGCTACAAGTTGTCGAGTGAGCTAGAATACGTGGAATGAGCTAGGAAATGCCCCAACGTGCCAGTTGAAGAGGCGTAGTGAGCGAGAAGTAACGCTGAGGTGAACAAAGCGAGGAGGTGCCGACCAAAAGGAGTAGTTAGCGTAACGACTGGATGCAGAGGCGAGACGCTAACGTGAAGATCGTCTGAGAACGCCCAAGACCAGAACGAGTATGATGTTTAATGCGCGTTTCAGATCTGATTGCTCGGTTCATTGGCTCCCATGAATGAGCCGCCTATAAATCACAACTCGCCGTGTACACACACACACACAAACACGCACGCCCATGGCCGGAGCAGCTCTCACAGAAAACCACCGGCTTTGCCGCCCGCCCGATGGTTGCCAACGCGACCATTATGGCATTACGCTGAGCCAAGTGGATGTCATATTTATGCACGCTCGATGCGCTTGGAGTGGCTTTCTTGATTTAATACTGTTTTGTAAATAAACAGCGCGCGTTCGCTTGTTTCGCCGCCGGATCGACGACAAAACGGTCCCCCCTCGAACCATGATGGATGGGGATGCGGGGCTCGGCTCAATTCCACTCGACTCGACTCGGCGGGACGCGAATTAGCTAAACACCGCGATGTTCGGTTGGACGGGGCTCGGCTCGGCTCGACGCGTGATACGTCACACACTGGTGCGGTTCGACCAGGCTCTGGTTTGGCTCGGCACGGATGGGGATATGTACTCGAGGGAGTGAATGACGCGCGATTTGAAATATTACAAAAGTTTCGTACATTCATTAATGTCTATTCTCTATGCTCGTGTCCGGTTTTCTGAAAAGGGAACTGCTCTAAAATGACCGGTCCAATTGGGCCAATTATTGATAAATAATTTTTTATGTCCAGTTCTTTCAATAATTTTTTTCAATAAATAGAAGAAATACGAAGCGTGAGATGATTAGGTATTGAGAAGGCACGGAGAAAAATATTCGAGTTATTTGTTATAAAGGAATTTAAGTTCATTTAACGTGTGACAATACAATACAAAACACGCAAAAGGATGTACCTATTGTTGATGGTTGCAATGTAATAGTCTAGTAATGCACGCATAAAAAATCGTTTTATTATGGTTTTAATAGTTGTAATAATGAGAGTAATGTCATGAAAGCCTGCAGCCGTAATTTAATCAATTGACATTCATTCCCTTGGTTTTAAGGATGCAAATTGGCAATAGCTGTTGTGCCGGAAGTGTTCGACGCCGCAAGGGTGTACACTGTGTATTGGCTTGTGTTTATCTAATCAGTGGAGCTTCCAGTGGAAATCCACCCCACTTAAGCGCATCCAATTAGTAGTGATAGTCCGGCCCAGAGAAAATGGGTTGCCGGGGGAGGTTGGGGAAAGGGGGGTGTCGGGGGCGTCCCATCAGCCCCTGGCAAGTGGCCCGTCAACATCCGCCGCGCCTGCATTGTTTATTAATCGGTGCAAATTACGATGCATTATGCAGTCGGCTTCACAGCGTCCGCTCCTGATGCGCCGGTGTGTTGGTGAGAGAGCTGATCCCGATTAAAAGGCAGCGAGTTAATTGAGAGAGGCGAGCCGGGGCGAATCAGCGCGCCCTGCGCTGCCGGCCCTAATGTAATTATTTTATTACCTTGCAGATGGGTATCTTCACGGGATCGCGTACACACGTACGCCCGCTTGTGTGTTGGTACGTTTGTGGGGTGGGGAGAGGGAGAGGGCTAATTATCGAATATGTGCTAAGCCGGATGGGATTTATGCAGGTCGATACTGCATTATGCTTCAATTTTGCACGTGGGGGTGCGATGGAGCACGCCGTCCTATTAGGAGATAGGGCTTTGGTGGATCTCTACGTAACGGTGCAGGGTTGAAAGTCGATCCGGGGAAGGATATACAGGGTGTTGCAGAAGTAACTTCAGGAAGTCGTCAAAGTAGATATTTTTTTCCCAAATTGATAAATTCTCAGAGGAATAGGTGTTTTATTTGCAATTGTCAATTGGAGCTCTACGCAACGCGCATCGTGAATAGGCCTTGATTCTCGGCAGCTCGCCCCACCATTGTCATTCTCATGAGTGCTGCTACTTGACGTAAGTGGTTCAAGGTGTTAATTCTGACACACCCTGTAATTCGAGAGATAGTTTGACAGACCCATGGATTACATATATGGAAGGCATGGATGTATACACAGTATATATGTTTAGGTTTGGTTAGGGTAGGTTTAGGTACGTGTTGGATCGCACGGGATACGAACCGGCCACAAAGTTTCCGCTGTATTAGAAATGAGCGTGAGAAATGGTGCGAATTGAACAGTTATATCAACCGAATAAAACCGAAGGCGCGCGTCAAAAAGAAGCCGCTTATGGACAATCCGCTTCTTATTAATTACGAGCACTGCTGGCGCAACCATTGCGGAAATGGAGTGTAACCGTTCACGATGCAACGCGCGCCATTTTTTTTCTTCCCAACGACGATAAGTAAGTGCCTCTCGCTTTTAAGGGAGCCTGGAAAGCTGCTTCGGCTACTAGTACGAGCCTGGACCATCTTTCACCAGGAAAACAACAGCTGAGCACGCGACAGTAGAAAGGAGCACGCGAACGTGCATTTCTTCTGACTTTTGAAAGGCAAACGCGACCCAATCTCCTAGTGGTGCACATTTTCGCATTTTCGCAACGGTGCACGACGCGACGTTTTAGGATCCCGACACCACATAGTCGTTGTTGCAAGTTAAAACAGATGGCAATCACACAGATAGTCCAGAGACTGCTCCTCAACATTCACCTATCGTGGGCAACATTAGTGCAAATGAGGGGTATGGATGTAAAAGCGGCAATCTCCAATGGATTTCCTATGGAGATTGCCGGTTTAGCTTCTATACCCATAAAATGAAGAGTAGGCGTTGAGTCGCGCAGCGTGGCGTAAATGCGACCTTGAAGTCTCCGGCGCACGCGCTACTGTTCTATAGGCGCTGGCGCACGCGCAGCCGTTCAAAAGTCGCAAAGCGCATGCGAAGGAGCGTCCCACGCGTTCGGGATTCCTGGCGCGTCGAGACTTGTTCCGGTGCGCATTTAAATCGGTCGTGAGACACAAAGGCCCGTCCTTCTTCCGTCCTGGCTCGAGCCCGACGAGCGATGACGCTTTATAATTAGACCGAGCAAGAGCGGCGAAAAAAAGCGACCCGAACCAACCAACCCCATGGTCCTCCGGAGGCGGCCGATTTATAAATGAGACGGGGGAACGCGGCAGCTCACGTGCGGGGAGCTTTTTAATTTTAGCGCCGCTCTTGTGCATTCGCCTGTGTGTTTTGGGTCTATTTCCGAGAGCTGCTATTTCGGGAGACGGGCGGCCTCGCGATTCATCGCCGATCGGTGGTGCGCTTTCGGCGATTCGTCGCGGCAATGAGTCGTGATTTGTCGGCGGGCTTCCGGCATGCGTCAAACAATCGCGGGAAATACGAATGGAAATAGATACAAAGTTTTGAAAGGTATAAAAAATTTCATGGTATTCGTTTGGAAGAAATTACCGGACCAGTGCCTATTACTGGTACATTTATGTCTGTGCTTATCACTGATATGTTTATGCCTGTGCTTATCACAGGTACATTTATGGCTCGATTCTGTAAGAGCGCTATAACTCCATAAGTCTGTAAGGCTACCTACATGCGCTAGTGTACGGGGGTGTTTTAGAAACTTCGTTCATTTTAATGAGTCCTATTTAGTCCGCGGACGATGAAGCGTGGAGGGTTGAAAAAGGAGTGCAAACTCGACAGCAGCTCGGTTTCTCAACAAAACCGCGCGTGTCATTGTTCAAGTGAAAGTGGCGACGGGCAATTGAAACGTCAGCTATTTTTACGGGCGATTTTTCAAGAGGCCTCCGACTACGTGACCATTAGGCCGGGAGAGAGTACGTATCTGCGACTTAAGCTTTCCGCAAGAAGCCGCTACGCATAGTTTTACGTCAGGCTGCGGACAATTATGCATTGCCCACATCCTCGCGCTAATCGTCCATAATCGAAATTAATTGGACGTCCGCTTCAAAACTGGAGGTCGCTCGACGCTCTTGGAGTTGCCGCTCCAAGGCAGGTGTCTCCACAGACAGGGGCATCCTTCATCAAGCGATGACTTATGGGAGGACCCCGTGAAGGCGCCTCGCCTGGAAATCGAGGTTCCCACAGAACGCCACTGCATTCCTCCAAAGACCAGTCGTCTTCCTCCAAACACAACTAGTCTTTGGACGGCAGAAGGATAAAGTGAGATCTAGAATCGTGGGTTAAGTGTGTCATGGTCAAATTGTTTCTGAGGCGCATCGGTTCTATCTGCCCCCTGCATCGTTTTAGTCTGGTGGGCACTGCAATATGTATTATTCGAGGAGGTGCCGCTTCTTCACGCTTGTCTACTTTTTGCGGTTTTCTCGAATGCGCATTTCTTGACCAAGTGTATTTTTCCACCAATTGAGTTTATACTCAACTCCAAGGGAGTAACGAAAAGGCGCGTGGCACGCCTCTGTTACTGCGTTGACTTCTTGGATGGACTTTTTTCTTTTACCTCACATGATACTATAACATTAATTATAGTATAACTACACCATGTATAACTTTTCATAACTTATTAGTTATAGTATCATGGTTACCTCTCACATTTCCCACTAGTAGTTCGCGCTTTGTGAAAACGAGACTCGCGTCTCCGCGCCGACCTTTACCATCCGAGACTTTGCTACCACTCAATGAGGTTACAGGCCCCAGCCACCAACGATCTCCGCACGACTCGATTTTTCTGACGTACAAGGAATGCGTGCTCTCCGCCGGGGACGAAGGAACGGGAGCGAAACGGACTGCTCGCCCGTGAATGGGAGAGAGAGCGAGAAGGTCGCCGGACGACGCGAGAAACCGAACGTGAGGAGGAACGATGGGAAAGAGCGGATTCCCAAAGTGATGGGAAGGATTGTATTCCCAAAGACCGGGCCCGAGAGACTGCATTCCCAGAGTGGAAACGGGGGAGCGAGGGGGATGGTTCGATGGAACGAGAGCGCGAGAGAGACGAGGCATGGGGAAATTAAATGGCAGGGGGGAGGAAATTGAAGGGTTAGGGTGCCAGAACGAGGAAATGTGACAGATTGACGTGACGACGTGAAGTTGCAAGAAGGACGACGACGGCGACGATGAAGATGACGAGAGGGTGTAAGAAGGACGTGAAAACATGAGAATGAAAGCTAGAAAGTACCAAGGAATAGGTTAGAAGTTGCAAGGATGACAACAGAAAATCAAGAATGACAACAGAAGATGCAAGAATGACATCAGAAGATGCCAGAACGACAACAGAAGATGCAAGAAAGTAAACAGAAGATGCGGTAAACGCGACCAGGAGGTGCAACATTCGAGACAGAATCGGCGAGGAGACGGAGAATGGAACACAGTGAACGTGAAACCTGTTATGCTCGGGTACCACAACAAAAGAACCGCGAACCGTTTGATCTCCACTTTTCTCCAACGACAAACGGCTCCAATACGCTTCGGGATAATGGCAACAAAACGGCCACGGATTAATTTCAATTAGGTGGCTGCGCGGGGGGAAAAGGGGAGTCGGGGCAGAGCATTGGGGAAAAAAGCAGTCGCGGTCTTCATCTTCGGAGCTAAGAACCTCTGAATCAATTACAAGGACACCGGGGGTACTATAAAACGGTATTCAGTGGGTCCCGCAAAACTTCAACCGACGAAAATGCGCCGAGTCGGCCCTCTCGTCTACTCTTTTCCCTCTGGATCAGATTTCAACTGTAGTGAAGCCAATTCGAGTGCAGAAATGCATTGGGTATTTTTTTACGTCGCGTCTTTGAGTATTGGAATGATATTTTAGAAGAAACGTGTTCGAGGTGTGAACGGTTAATAAAAATGGTGTTCGAAATGTGAACGGTTAATGAAAATCGTGTTGGAGATGTGAACGGTTAATGAAAATAGTGTTCGAGATGTGAACGTTAAATAAAATAGGACGCTGCACCGAGGAAATTGGAGCCAGAAACCTGCACCAAGTACCAACCCCACACCCCTGACTTCCCAGCTCCGGGGCAACCCCTAAATAATTAAACGCAATTAAGATTCTAGCAATTACTTGGGGTGGGGTGGGGTGGTAAGGGGGTGCCACGGCGTCGCCCTCGCGACGCCGTCGTCCTCGCGCCATAAATTCCAAACGAATGCTGCAGTGTAGTCGACAGAGTTGACTGGAGTCAACGCGATGTTTGCGTTTCAAGCCTGAGGAAGGCTGCTCCCCATTACGTTTTGATGAATTTCCATCAGCGTTTTACCCTCCCACTACTGGCGTCTTCTTTACAGCGCCACTACTACTTGCCAGTAAATTCTTTAAGGCTAGTTGCCGTGATTCATGCAACTCCTGCGAATTTGCCTATGGGTTGTTCATAGGTGCACATAGATGACACGACGTTTACCATAAATGTCAAATCTTTCATTTCCGGTGTACAAAATTTCAAGTGTGATCGAAACGATCGAACTACACTACTGTACTGTTCAGAAACGACGCACAGTGGTCCAAGCCAAAGCCTCGTAGATTTAGTTATGCCGTGGGCTTCGTCCAAGTTCTGAATTTGAGTTTTCAAAAATGGACCACTGTGCGACGTAGGTACAAAACCTCATGCAATTGGAACAATAATTTTTGAACAGGCCCAGCAGTTTCCCAAATTCAGCTGGCGACGTTCCAAATTTTCGAGACGCTGTGGGAATCCCACGTCACGTCAGTGCGACTCCCCCATTTCCCCCCCGTTTGCGCGAGGATGATCAGAGGCGTCCCCCAGGGGTCGGGGTGTATGAAAATGTTTGTCGGCACACGTTTCGGCACTGCTAAACGATATATCTTCCACTCTGCCAACCCCCTTATCTCGATTAAGAGCCGCTTCACCCCCCACAACCCCCATTTCCTTCCAATTTACGTCTGCAAGTCGGCCGACTCCGGCGTAGGGTCGACGTGGGGAAAAATATGTGGGAAACGGGAGGAAAACGGGCGCCGGGAGACCGAACGGTAGGACATTATCTCATTTGCATGCAGATGAGGTGTCGCAGTAACTCAGTTCCGGGAGGTCCGTGCTTGTGCCTGCGCCTCGCCTCCCGGATTAAAGCCGCCCGAGGGGATCGGGGCGAGGGGGCGGTTTCATCCCCTATTCTCCGGCGTTCTGGGGGGGAAAATTGGGGATTCGAATCAACGAATTGCCTTGAAATCCACTCGAAATTGTTAGCCTTTGCAGGGACTGAGCTTGCTTCCTCCTCTTGGTGGGTTTGGTAGTTCTTTAAGGACGTCATCTTTCTAGAATTTTAACGTTTTCCTATTCTTTGAAGACTATCTTCCGGGACTTTGGAGATTTCAGTTTTGAGGCCTCATTCTTTAAAAATTTTGTTTTTATGGGCTTGTTCTTTGGACACTCCGTTTACGAGGGCTCATTTTTCAAGAAGGCTTCTTTCTCTTTGGACTTTGTATTTGTGAACTTGTTCTTCATGATCTTTTTGTTTGTTGACTTGTTCTTTTTTTGACTTGTTCTTTGTGGACTTGTTCTTCATGGTCTTGTTCTTAGTGGACTAATTTTTTAAAGACCGCTTTCTTGTGGACTTGTTCTTGGTGGACTTTGTATTTGTGAGCTTGTTCTTCATGATATTCTTTGTTGACGTGTTCTTTGTAGACTTGTTTTTCGTCGACTCCTTTGGGAAACCGGACGTTTCAAGCTGAACATTTCTCGAAAGCGACCGTTTCTCCACGCTCACATCTTTGGTATCCCAGCATTTTTGGCAGGTGAAGGAGTCGATTACGCGGTCTCCTCCTGCTCCAGTTGCGGCGGACGACGTGAAGAAACGCAGGAAGGAAGAACCCGAAAAGCAGCTGCGTCGGCTCGTGCCGCTCATCACCTGGTCCTCCTGTTCGAGCGGCCCAAGACGTCTGCTGTCTGTTTGCCGATAACCAGCAGCCATGTGCGCGGGCCCGAGGAGCCCCCGGGCTAGGAGAAGGTGCCCCGAGCACCTGCCGCCCGGCGTTTGGCTCCCGAGGACCCCAGAACCGGGCCGCTTGCACTACTAATCCACATTGACGCCCGCATCGCGTCGCGGGCTTGCATAGTTTTTCCGTGCGAGAAGAGTCCGCCGGGATCGTCTAGACGCTGTCTGCTCTTGACTTTGGCCTTGCTGCATTTCAATTCGTCGATTGCAAGGCCGAGAGCCGCGACCTGCCCCAACGCGGCTGAGCGTACGGCGGTTATCCTTGTTCGAATCGTCCTTCCCATGAGGCTGGGATCTTCATTCGGCCCTTGGTATATACCATTGGTACTTGAGTGGTGGCGCTAAGAGGAAGCCAGTGGTCGTCCCATTTGTCTCGGTAGAAGGACGCCGGTGGTGGCACTAACCGAACGTTAGTGGTTCCATTGAAAGTACGTTAGTGGTTCCACTAACAGAGCGTTAGTGGTTCCATTAAAAGAACTTTAGTGGTTCCACTAACAGAACGTTAGTGGTTCTACTTGACTCATAGTCTTATACAAGTCCATGTTCTGATCTAATAGTTATTAATGTATTTTTACCTAGTCTTCAATTTTAAGACAGTGAGGGAGTTCTATAAGTTTTAAAACAGTGAGAGATCTCTGACTGTGGTGTATTTAGGTAGGCATTCACCTTAGACTTTTCGACGTCTCAAGTCGTGGTCGTGTTTAGGGAGAGCCAGCAGTTCCGTTTCCGAAAGTCATAACCAAATGCACCGACTCCAAAACAAGCCTATAAATAGCGGTTTGATGGGAAAAAATGCGACGACTAGACGTCTAGTGGTGCTAATAATAGGAGGGTGTATTTTTACCATTGAGGGATGTAACCAACCCGCCGGCTAATGGGGATCGGTGTAGCGTTTTCCAATAAATCACTCCTCATTCGGATGAGGAAGTGCACTATTTTCGCCGTACGTCTGCGGTTTAAAAGTGTCCGCCTATGTTTAGAACGGAATTTCCCTAAGTTTCCCCAAATTGGATCCAACACACGTTCGCCCCTTCCTTAATTTATTCCTATTTTCTATTTTCCAATTTTCTCTATCTTCACGAAGCTAAGTTTCAGAGGAGTTGTTTCGCTATTTTTCCTCTTTATTCCGTTTTCACACTCGAATTATTCCACTTTCCTTCAATTCATGTCCATTTCATCGTTGATTTTCTGCTGGAGAGACCAGTTCGCCGCATGCAAGTCCGTGGCTTACCATCTGCCCTTTGAAGTGCAACCGAAACGTCACCGGACCGGTCGCGCGACCGACGAAGAGTAGGCAAGAAGACCAGTATTTTCGACCGGAAACGATTGCGCGCCGACAATTTTTTCCCCCCCGGCAATTTGACGGGGCCCCGCGATGGGGGTAATAAGACATGTGTGACCAATTGATTGCTCCCTATTAGCCCGTGCGGCGCTTTCAGGTGCCTCAATCGGCCAGATGCGGGATTTTTCGCAATTTCGCGAACGCAACGCCACAGTTCTTGTGGGGGAAGTTTCACGTTGGAAAATGTGCACCTCAACTCAGAATCGTGATGTCAAATTGGGAAATAGAACATCTAGAATTCTTCAATTATGAAACAGTTAGGACTCGTGGCCCAGGCGGTTAGGACTCGGGCCCTAACTTCCATCGATAGGTCCGCAACATAACCGGACACAATTCACGTTGAAATAAATGCCACGGACTGCAACGGATAAGGAGGAATGCGTGGTGCACCGGTGCGCGCATTTAAAATGGTCGCTCGGGCTGCCACCACGTCGTCGCATACCTAGTTGCACTCGCAGAAGGACATGGTGCGACCGGCAATGGCGAGAACAGTTTGACGTTTCCGCGTTTGTGAACTCCGCTAATTTGCATGCGGCATGCTTTCATCGGTCCGGGTCGTTCCGCTGCCATCGACCGTATTTGCGATGTGCGGCGCTCCCCGCTCGCCGCGCGCCCAAGACCACTGCACTACTTGCTGGGTTGCAGGCGCGCAATTCGGGTTAATCGGAATCAATGAGGAGTACGGTTCAGTTCGCACCCCGCGACTGCACTTGACCTAGAGAGCGCTCGCCGAGGTGACGATGGGAAATGCGGGTTGGGATTTCGCGCTGCGCAGTTGGTAGGGACTAACCTAACCAAACAAACCAACTGGCAACTAACCTAAGACTATTGGAATGGAGCTTTGAGGCAGGTGCTATTAAACCTAACCAAACGAACCAACTAACAGATGACCTAAGACTGAATAAATGGATCTTCGAGACAGGTGTTATTAAACCTAACCAAACAACCAACCTAAGACCCTCGGAATAGGTAATTCAGTTATGATTTGACGCAAATAACCAAGCAAGTGGTTGGATGTTGAATGAGTGGATGGAAACCTATGTCGATTCGGCCCTAACTCCTTCCGAAATCGATACAAGGATACGCGGACCGAGAGCAGTCCCACCCACGAGGATACTAGTGTGCATCATCTTAGCCTACGTCAGCACGCCCACCACCTTTATTAAGGCCCAGATCGCAGACGACACGTGAACTTTTGAGACGTGAACTCGTTCATCCTTATGCGGGTCAGCCCACACAAAGCGTACGCACGGAAAACGAGAGAAGGAGTTTCGGGTTACCAGACAGGACATCGGGTATATGCCATCGGTGGAGATGGCCGGG
This sequence comes from Hydrochus callosus, assembly GCA_033557855.1. NCBI lineage: Eukaryota > Metazoa > Arthropoda > Insecta > Coleoptera > Hydrochidae > Hydrochus > Hydrochus callosus. Next base: position 47,727 of record JAUIMY010000025.1, on the reverse strand, counting down.
CCCTCCCGGACTCATCCTGACTGGAAAAGTGATACGTCCTGTCAGGAGACGGTGTGTGGGCTGTCGAGGTTAGGAGCCCTTCCGTCCCGAACGAACTTTGCGAATTTGCTACGGAAAAGAACGTTGCATGGTCTGAGTTTCGGCCCATTTCTGGTATAGATCTAGCAAAACAACCGAACCGTACGGTCTGAGCGGGAACTACCCCCCCAACTTCCATAAATAAATACCCCACAAACCCTATAAATAAACTTCGAGGTGCTATCGCACGACAGTCCAGCAGAACGAGTTGGTGGTGCTGTTGTGAGTATTGATGGGTGCAAGAGGGAAAATTTGCGCCGAGAGATGTGCGGAAACAAGCGGCGTTGAGTAACCGATTTACGTAAAAAGCCGTCACAAAAACGATCTCGCTAATTCGACTCGGCGACGCAGCTCAGCCGTCATGCTCGCTGGATCGTCCGAGTTCGCATCGCAAGAGTGGAAAATGAGGCCTCCTCGCCCGAAACGCGCCTGCATGGCCAATTTAGCCACCGCGTTTAACGGCAATGGCGTTGATAATTCCCACTGTCTAGGTACAAATTGTCGTCTGTTTGTTTCCGCCCCACATTCGAGGGGAGTCGACGTGCGGAACGCGTCACGGGGATCAGTCGCGTCGTGGAAATGCGCATGCTGACAGCGACCGACGTGTCATTGCGATGATATGGATTCCCTAATCCATCAACTCACCTACACAGACCTCACAGCCGACACTTGCCGCTGAGGTAAAGCTGCGCAGAGTACCGCATAGTCACTAGTCTCCCATACTCCTGCACTGCCTGCGCTAGATTCAAGGTCACCGGCAAGGCCCGGATGTGAGGGCTGTAAGTCCATGCCCCGATCTAGGGGCGCAAGAATCTTTCACCCTTACTTTTATGGAATGGATTTGTAAACTTGTAGAAGCAATGAATTGCTGGCAACTGTCTTCTCGCATTGACCACGTTGGTTCAAGGGTTTGAATTCAAGTCAGTGTCTCCGGTTATTTGCGCCAGGTGCTAGTATCACCCAGGGAGAAAAGAGTAGACGAGAGGTCCGACTCAATGTATTTTCGTGGGAGAAAGGAACTCTGGCATAGTCCAATGATAAGAAACGGCATCGGCACAGTAAAAAAATGCTAGGAGAGAATGATAGATTAATACGAACCGTGACGTGGTAGGGGATTGGAAAAATAAGCGGAAGGGGCAAAACTAGAAAGACGCAAGAGTGGACAGAAAGGGAAAAGGGTAAACAAGTGGCAAGACTTGGTGGACAGGACAAAGCCTAGAGGCTAAGTGCGCAGCGTCAACCCCACTAATCACCATAACGACAGACAACCGAGCGAAGTAACGCGCACATCAACTCGATTGGGGCTTTCAATGCACCAACCCCCCCGGCACCCCTCGAGCGGCCCGCAACCCCATTATCCGGCATTACCTCGCAATTATTCAGTCAGTGATCGGGCGCAGTGCACTATCGCGATGATTGCTCCGCGAGCGTCTATTAAATTGCACGTGTGGATGATTGGGTCGCGTCATCGGACCAAAGGTCCGTCCATCGCACTGCGGTTGCCATGGCGACGGGGAGCCGCCGCCCGCTCCAGAACGCGCACGTGCCCACCTATTCGTGAGGCGGTTGCATAACAGTAATTAGGTGGAGATGTGGCTGGCGTTGTTGTGATTTGAATGGCTGACGCCCTGACCCGATGCGGCGCCGCTCCGTGCTCAAATATCTGTGAAGCAAGGTCTCCGAGCCATAAAAATCGGTTTCGTAATGGAGCTGGCTCCGCCGGTATAAGCCCTGGCATCGCGTCCGACCGAACGAGAACAATGCGGATGGGAGGCCTGCCGGGGGGGGGGGAAACGGTCTTCGCCGGTCTAACAGTCAGCTTCTTGTGCGACTTCTGTTGGAGCGGAGTCGCGGAATCGTGCCTTCTTGTGTTTGGGAAGGACCTCTTGTAACGTCATCTCGGGATGAGCGAAGTGTCGTTCTCTTGAAGGACACTACCTTGCCTTGCCTTGTCTTGAAGCACAGTTTGAAGTCCACGCAGTGAGTCAACAGAGTAACGTGCGACCCTCCTCTGTAAAAACGGCAAATACTCCGATGACTCCCTGTGTGGACTTTAGAAGACATCGCGGGATGAGTTGTGTTCTTCACGTAATTAAACTAAAGTCGTCCTCATAGTTGCTACTGGTGAGTGGGCCACCCCAAGGTCGTCCTCATAATAGCTACTGGCGAGCGGGCTACCCCAGGGTCGCCCTCGTAGTAGCTACTTGCGAATGGACTACCCCTGGGTCGTCCTCCTTCCCTATGGGTTGCAACCGCTTGATGCTTACGCTCGCCTTCGCTTGGTGCTTAGGCTTACCACGGCTCCCCCACGGGACACACTCAAGCCCCACGACCCCGGATTCGCAGGTTCCCGCGAAAATTTCGGACTGGACGACTCGCCTCTCGCATCCTGGTCGTGTGGTGGTCGCGTAAAATTTTATCGGGCGATTAAAAGCAACCGGAATGCCAGGTAACGCGACCGCCTGCGAGCCAAGGTAAACACAACCGATAAACACCAGCTTCCTGTACCGGATAATGTGCCAGGCTCGAGGCCGTCCAAAGGCCCGGTTGCCGTTGGGAGCGCTTTATTTATTCGATCGCCGTCCCGCCTCTAATTCCGCTAATGCAACCCTCCCGGAACAGGAAACCACAAAGGAACACTCACGCTCTCGCAGTGACCCCAAACTGTCGCGGGACATGCGACGAGCGAGCCAATGCGATAGGGGGTGTCTGAACTCCGCCGGCCGGCGCTTACTCCATCGCGATCCCGTTACGAGGAGTTTCCCCTTGATCTTGAGCTCGAGGCTGCAGGGAGAGGCTTCGTGTGCGGATTGACTTGTAAGGGGCTGCCCCTGAGGTGCGAAGAATGATGAGTGGACCCTATGGGTGTAAATCGCGGCCACAGCTACACCCAACCCTCAGGTTGGGTGTAGCTGTGGCTGAGACCAAGTTGGACTGAGGTAGAGATCAAGTTGAACTGAGGTAGAGACCAAGTTGAACTGAGGTAGAGACCAAGTTGAACTGAGGTAGATACCAAGTTGAAGTGAGGTAGAGACCAAGTTAGACCGAGGTAGAGACCAAGTTGACCTGAGGTGCTGAGAACCACCACGGACAGGGCCAAGTGCATGAAGTAACCCAGGGGTCGATCCCCATCAGACCGGCTCCTCGTCGGGCAACGTCGTGCCTCCAACTCCCGCCAACGGACGGTCAAGTGCAGATTTTTACCCGTAGTCCCGCGAGCCCCATAAATCTTCACTAGGCGAACGATAAGCATCTCCTTGAGTAACGGGCACCGCCGGATTGTAATTGTTGCCTTCGCGCCGTTTAGCAAGACGCATGGCTCCCTGACAGGGGGGCGTGCCCCGCTAATAGAATTATCATCTCCCCTGGCCGGCGACTCTTTTCGCCTCTCCACCTTTTCGGCCCGGCTCGCGGTTGCCGATTCGCCATGGCGAGCCACCATCGCCCATAAAATTGATTTACGGCGGTCCCCATGCAAACGATCGCGCGCTCCGCCAGTCATTAGAGGTTCCAGTAGTGAATGACCAGGGCGCCGCTGGAAGCTGATCTCTTGAATATTCATCCGCGTGTCGCCGATACGAGCGGGAGTAGCCGCGGTATTGTTCATTGGGTTGTGGGTAATGGTACGCCAGGGAGCGCGATGGCTAAGTGGCCTCAAGGTCGACAAGTCACCACCTGGTGACTTTTGCTGGCTGGGCATGCGCGACATGAGTCCTACCATCCGTCCCGTGCGATCCGCTGCGTGACCCCCAGTCCTACCATCCATTCCTTGCGATCCAATATGTGACTACAGTCCTACCATCCATTCCATGCGATCCAATAAAGTTAACAACGCAACCCAACCCCATCATCCACTTCATGCGAACAACGGGATGACCGCAGAGCTCCAACCCACCCCCCGCATGCCGGCGAACAACCCCACCGTGAATCAAGTTAATCCGCTCGTCCGTCTCGACCCGGACCACCCACCGGGGTGGCATCCAGGGAAGAGGCTTTTTCCGATGGAAAAAGGGCCTGGGGGATGCGGCCAAGGCTGTCACGTCAGCCCGCGTACGCTATTCCAGGGCTGCCATCCCCGGGATCTCATCGCCCCCGGAAGAGTGCGAAAGCTCCGGCCGTTAAGGGTGGAAGTCTCACGTTTAATGGTTTTCCCGTTCCTTTTTGCGCTCCCGTTCCGTCCGTTTCGGCTCGAGCTGCTCCCTCGGCCTCGGTGGGAATGAATTTCTAGCGAATTCCAACCCTTACGTTCCGGTGTGGGCGTCACACCACCAATCACAATGCGGTTTAATCGGACTGCGCGATCGGCCGTGTCGTGTATGATGGGGTTTGCTAAGGCGAATAAGATTCAAAAGAGCTGTAGAAGGCACAGCAGGGCAGTACTGCGTAAAATTTAAAATAATTTTGAAGTAGCATGGCACTGTGACCAAGAAATCTCGATTCCCAGCGAGCGGACGTTGCACGATGGGAAAAGCAGGAGGGAAAAGTGGATTTTTAAGATTCGAAATGAAGGAGGGAAAAATGTGGGAGGATGACTGCCGGAGACGTAATTGAGGGAAAATGCCAGAACCAGCTTTAAACGGTCGGGAACAAGTGTAGTGAGAAATTACATGGGAAGGGAATGTGCGAAGAAACGAGGCACGACAATCGAATGAATTAAATACCAATGAGCCAAATGGGAGAGGCTCTCTGTTTACGTTTTTACAACAATGGATGGGAATTTAGTCGGCGAGAATGCGCCATCCGGCGTTTATTCAAATGCCGAACCGCGAGGATGAGAATTGGAAAGAGGAAGGTGGGATTGTGGGAAAAAATGCCAGACTCCCTCCACCTAATTTAGCAGGGTAGATGCCTGATATATTCAAGATCAAGATATGTTATATTGTAGCACCAAGTTTCTATATTTTCTATTAATAATCAGTAATACACTATTAATTTCCCCAAGTTTCTATACGTATATCGATGCGGAATATTACGATCAATATTAAAATTGAACGGCCAATTTATCCGAAGAAGAGACTGAAAAATGCGAGTTCCCGGTACTGGAGGCGACGACATCTCCTGTCGCTAATAGGCAACCTCATCATTTACCGGAAGCACGGCAGCGCCACCAAACGAAAATTAATCATCTCTCGCGCGTCTCCGCGAAAATTGGGGCGACTTCCGCTCGTGGCGCCCCCCCGCCACCTTTTTATTTACCAATGCACGTGCATAATTCGTCACGTGGTGAGACGCCGAGAGCCCATCATTAGATCGAAGATTGGAGTAATGGACAGGAACTCGTTAAAACCACCCGGGATTAATCAGGACGAGCTGGTGATTAAATAGTGTTGGGTTACCCTGGGTTGGTGCCTGGTTCATTCCACTTGAGTTTAGGTTATGTTAGGATAACAGGCTATGTTAGGTTAGGTAAGGTTAAGTTAGGTTAGGTTCGGTTGGGTCGAATCAAATCGGAGTCCCACTTCAACATTAGGTGGAAATATAAATTTTAATGCGGTTCTGAATTTAAATATAAATTTGAATATAAAAATAACACATTTTAAAAATAACAAGTTTTAATTTAATTATAAAATTGAGCCCCTGAATGCCGGTGATAGTTCAATTCGTTTATTCGTGTGTCCGCACATAGAACTCCGCAGGAGTACACTACCAGGACTGCAGAAATTTGCAGCGTCTATAGTGGTCGCGCCGGCCCGTCGGAATTTCCTCGACCCGGGGGTTGTTCTGCTGCCCTGTTGTTCCGGATACGTCACCCATCCCTCTCAGCGCATTCCGCGGATTCGGATGAGGCGAAAGCCCGTTTTCCCACCGAACGCGAAGGATAACGAAATCGGCGTGTCGTGACGCAACGGTAGGCAGTCACAAAGATCCGTGAACTATAGAGGTAATTGTACGTGAGGCCGGCGTATCGGACCTATTGATCTAAATATTTCAATTACACAGACGGATCGGTACCCGATTATTAAAATCTCGGGCCGCGTCGCCCGTAATTTCTAATTGTGCTCTCGCGAAATGCCACGCCAGCCTTATATGGCCATTTGTGCGACTTGACGCGTCACCAACGGCATGAGCAATCCGGAGTTTTACAAGGAGAAGTAAAAGTCGAGTGCTGTGGAAGTCGAGCGGACCGAAAGGACGACTTTCGGGATCCGATTGTTACCATTTTTAGCATTATTAGGTACTGTTAGTTCGTCACTATAACGCGGTGAAGTAAAGGTTTTTATTATGGACGGCATTCCCAATAACACGTCAAACATAACAACGGTGACGTTTCGAAATCACGCGAGAGTTATGACGTGCCATGTTAGAGTTGTGACGTCGCATGTTGGGAGTTGTGACGTCGCATGTTGGGAGTTGTGACGTGGCATGTTAGAGTTGTGACGTCTCCCCTTGGAGTTTGTGACGTCCCGTCGCGCGTAGGATGTTGGCACTCCTGGACCGATCAAACATCCGCAGACGAAGGAGTGCCAACTGCGACATGTGGGAAAGAACTTTTCGCCCCGAGTTATCGGCGAATGCCATCGCACCGGCAGCCGCGGGATCGCCGCTCAATTTCAATCGTTGCGAATGTGTTTTTGTTCTACATAACCTCGCCTTGGGAAGGCATTTTTTCGCGCTGAAGAAAAGATCACGTGCGTCGGCAGTCGCCACATATAAGGCTAATCGATCGGTGATTTAACGCGAGGAATTTATTTTCGTCACGTTGCGTTGCGCCGTTGGCAGCCCTGGGTCCCTCCCCGTTCCCTATCACTTCCATGCTCCAACTTCCAGCTGGGCAAATAAGTGCTGTAGCGGATATGGACTCCTCAAAACTTTTTCCTTTACCTTTTTCATATTTTACAATTTTTTTTAAATGTTTCCTTATCACCTATACTACCCGGGACGAATTTTTAACTACGGCGGTCTTCAATAAGCGACCGGGATCCATACAATTACATTTTTCCAGTAGTTAAAAGAGTAGGTATACTATATTCGCCATTTTTACGATATTTTCCATTCAATTTGTCGAGCTACATAAAATGTAGACAGTAAAGAGGCTCGGTGCATGAAATTTTCTCCACCGATTTAAAAATCAGCGACCAAATGAGCAACGGAAAATTAAACTGGAACTTTCAACCCCCCGCCTGAGGAATGCCGTTCCCATTTTTTCCCCTGAACCCCACACAAACCGAAATATCCCATTAAACCGGTCATGGGACGAATGGATTCACCGAGAAAAGGATCCCTTTGAGAGGGCATTTCGTCCGAGGAAGTTTCCTTTTCCTCCCGCAATCCTTTGTCCCTTTCGACGTGCCTCTCTCCTCTTTGATTCTTTGAGTGCTCCGGCCGCGCCGCTGCGTCTCAATTCACCCAGCTCCTCGGACCGGGGAAAAAATCCCATTCTTCCCCAAGGGCGCACGTTCGCCCTTTGTGGGCCCAAAAAGCCGATGGGGCAGGTACGGCCATTGTACGCCCAGCGCAGGTGTTGACAGGGTGCCCGTTAAAATTCACTCGGTCCGACTGATTTACGGAGCCCGGTGGTGATTTATGGGGGTGCGCTCTCAAAACAGTCGTCTTCGCTCATTCACGGGGCGTAACAGAGCTGTTGGGTGCGAGAAAATATTGGGTTTGTTCCAACAACTATGAGTGCGGAGCTCGCAAGGGTCACTTGCCGGTGACGTTGGCGGCGCAGTAGACCGCAGAGACGAGCGGCACAATTCCGTGCATTGAGATGTGGCGCTCCGTCTCTCCCGCTCTGGATTCTGAGCTGCGCTAGGCTCAAGGTCATCGGCATGCGACGTTTGTGACATCTGTTATTGGTTTTCATTGGTAACTGGTGGTACATAGTTATAATTGATAGTTTTCATTAGTAATTGGTTTTCATTACGCACACTCCTGGTATTCAGTCCTCATTCTTCCCAGTTCCCTAAGTACTTTTTTTCACTGTAATGGCATCAATCAAATGAATCAAAGAAAATTATTGCATGTGTGCCTATTAGAAAACAACATACTCCTTAAACTTCGTTTTTAAGAGGACAATATATTTAGTACCTCAAAAATCTTCATCGAACATCTCACGAACGAACATGAAAAATACTCCCTACAACCACCTCGCATCATGTAGTCACTCATACATAACAAATAACACATTGACGTGCAGATTGTTAGACTCCCTCGTGATGGATTCGTAGAAGAGGCACACGGCTATTTGCGTTTGCTCACTTTAAAGTGGGCTTTGGGGGTGGCTAAGGGAGTCGCACTTCACCCAATATTTGGATTGAAGGGGTGGGAGTATGGGGGTGAGAGGGTGCAGCATTATTAGTGCGGGGTGCATGGTTTCGGTGAGTGGAGGGTGCGGGGTGCAAAGCTTCGTGGGTGTAAGGCTGCGAAACCCCACAAAGGCAAAAAACCGTCCGAAAAATGAGTTGCGACGAATTTCAGGGGTGGCGGAACAAGAGAGGGAGACAAAGCGACCGACAGACTCCGGGGGGATGGAAAGAGACGCAGGGGGTGATTTTGCGACGTAGCTACGCGTAGCTTCGTCGGCAGTCCATTGATGGATTTGGTTTGGGAAACGGCAACGCCGTTTGATTGATTAATTTTGGTCATGACAGGGGTTGGCCCGTAAAAAACGAACCCTCCGCATTGGGGTTGTCCCGCGCTCATTTGAGGGTAGTTTCCGGCTGGTGGAGGGGGAGGGGGTCTTATAGCGCAGTGCACAAAAACGCCAACAGAAGTTGTATTCAACTTATTCAGTCGGTTTAAAATAAATACAGTTCCGGCAGTGATCAACATATTGCGCACATGTAGAAGGTGCACAAAAATACAGACGATTCACTGCGCAACCGGAATTTGATAACCGAAGCACTTGTACAAATTATACATTATCTAAAATTTCGTTTCTAACATTACAAAGAATTAAAAAAAAAACTTAAAGAATATATGGCTAAGTAAAATAGCTCTAAAAACATATTTTTACGCATGAACAACTGGGCGCGGGATGGAGCGATGCGAGCCGAGCGTACAGTGCGATACAATCGCACAATTTTAGTACCTAAGTTGGAAAATTTTGGTCGATTTTGCAATAAGGACGATCGACAAGACAGTGGTAAAATGGGGCGCAGCGAATTATCCTGTGGTTAATTACATTGTACAGCCCGGTGTGGTGAACCGTCGTAAAGTGGGGTGATTGGCGACATGGCGAAGTGGGGCGAACCGGAGCGGAGCGGGGTAAATTGGACCGAAAGAATCCACGACTAACAGGGGAATCAATACTGTTGGCTTTATCGCCGTCCTAATTAAATAATGACCAGTTTACGGCTGGAACGGACCCATCGACCAGAGCTTTTATCTAGGCGGGAATCCAATAAAAAGCTGTCACGGAATATACACCAGAGGTCGCCCTAAAAACCCGGTCCGGAGGTCCGAGTGCCACGTGGGAGCCCTGCGGGCTGGATTTATCGGGAACTTACACGCCAGCCGTTTATTGGAGTAGTCCGGTGAATATTTAATGTGGCACACATGGAATTTTCATTAGCGACTTCCAATGCAATTAGAGTAATAACGGAGCTATTGATCCGCATTGAAGTGGGGCGACGAGTCGCCACTGTCTAACAGTCAAACATCCTCTTAGGCCAGGTTATTTTTAATTCAGCACTTCCAGTTGGAAATTGGCCGTAATAGATTTTCCTTCTGTGGACTTTCCAAGGATCTTACACTTCTGTGGACTTTCTAAAAACTCACTTTATTTCGACTTCTTTTTTTACGATTTTCACCTGTTTCATTGCGAAACCACTCATCTAACTAAATCAAAAGGTTGGGCGAATTATTCACAGCGTAAGGTAAACAGACCTTCGGAAGATTATAGTTTCTGGCTTTGCATGCTCATTGAAATTAAACTTTGGCACCGTTTTGCCTGGATTGCTGCGGAACCTTGCGGCCAATTACTTCCTGTTTTCGTCGCTCGCGTCTCATTGACCATTGTCTGTCCTTTAATTCGCAAACTCGTCCTTTCGCGTTGCGTTGTTTCACTCGTCCTTTTGAACTTGGTGCGTTTATTTGTCGGTCTGTTTCTTCCGCCTATTCTCCCGACTTTACATTCACCTACATTTATCATGGACCATAGGGATTTAAGATTTGCTACAACTGTCCCTAAAATTCCAGCATCCTAGCTGCACTCTAACAAAACTTAATATGGCATCAAAGATTTCCCATTTAAATCCCTATTGGCCATGATAAACAGAAAGCGCTGTATACGTTCGTTTGTCTGTCATTCTATTACCTACTCTTTGATTCCTCCGTCCGAGTGCATTCTCTTAGTACTTTTCCTGCTGCTCCTTTGTCCGCTCATCCGCCAGTCTGTCCAAAAATATTGTTTGTCCTGTTTCGTTAATCCGTCTAGCCAGCTCTCTCTGACTCACCGACGGATCCTCGCGCTCTTTTTCCTTTTGCCTACACAACAATCCGCGGTTTGTTTACGTCTGGTTGGGTGCGACACACCGATGACATCACTACCTAGTGACATTGACTTTTGTCCGATCGAATTAGTGATGAGTGCGCGATAAATAAGCCAAGCAGGTCACGAAGGTCCTTGCGACATTTCGTCAGCTGCACATTAAAATTTCAATCGATTTTTATACTCCTCTAGAGGAGGTTTTAAAATAATTTTTCTTAATTGGAAAGCTGTGATTGGTTTTCTCAGCGTTGAAGTTTCATCCTCGAAATCGTGGATTTCCCATGCCTCCGCTACAAGGGCCCATCAATCGAGCCAATTTACGATTCTTCTTCCATTGGTTTTAATTGATGCGGTCTATCAGAGTCGAAGCGTCACTAATATCGTTTAATTGGAAGACGCAGCAATTGCCCCCAATTAGGATGAAATTTTAGTCGTCAACATCCGAACAGAACCCGCACACTCCTTCAAATCTCAATGCGCATCGAGCTGTGCATTGTTTTTGTTGAAGAAAAATGAGGGACGTCTGTCCGAAATTGGACCTAATCCGATTAATTTCCCCACTTGACTAGTAATTTACGTTTTGATAATGTGGGTGCATTATACCACAATTTTATCAATTATAGGGAGTCTGGGGTTTTCAACCCAAGGACGTCACTATACAGACTAGTCTAGTCCCTACTATATAAGGAAAGTGAATATGTATTTTTTACTGTCTTAAAACGGCGGCTATTTAGTTGGACGCCTCAACATTCTTTACAGTCTTAAAACGACTATGTTGGATGCGTCCGGCTTTGGGGTGTTCAGACTTCAACCATGGGCGATACACCAATCACAGAGTAGATTATTCCAGTTTAAGTCAGGTTGGGTCAACCCCCCGATCTCTACGACATTACCTATTCAAAACCGCAAGAAGCGAATCAACATTTCAATAGATTTTCCACCCAATCCACCCCCCCTCCCCCTCCATAAAGCAGTTTTATTTTCCGAAGGCGGACGCCTAAGACCGTTCCGGATTGCAACCCCCCAAAGAACGGGGGCGGATTACATTATTACCGCGCGTCCCCATTGTGTTCGCTTCAGTTTGGCCCCAAGTGCCGCCCCTCGCCAAGATTCCCCCGGTCGCCATAGCGACGGCACAGGAATGAATTTCAACCTTTTCCACCCCCGCGGGAGTCACTCGCAACCCCCCGGTCACCCCCAGCCCCCCGCTTTCGGGACAACAACATCAGACGCTCAGCTTCTCCGTCGCGTCGCCTTTTGGCGGAGTTTCTCGCTCCCTCCTTCTCTTTCGATCCGCACGCCGAGGCTGGGCCCTGGGGGGGTTGATACGCTGGATTATTTGCGGGGAGTTTTTATTTGGTGTGCGGGCCGGGGCCGCAACCTCTTTACGCTGGAAGGACTGAGGATTCTCATCTGAATTTGCACATTTTGATAAGTCGGTTCCGTTCGTTTCCATTTTCCTTCTGTTTCCATTCGTTTCATTGCGTTTTCTTTTGTTACCGTTCGTTTTCGTTCGGTCCTGTTGCGACCCCTTCACATACGCAGAAACACGTCGTAAACAAAAATTCATACGACATGTTGTGCGCCTGGCCTAAAGTGTACTCTTTTGGCTTTGGACGACAAAACATTCAAAATTAGTACTTACATTGCGTTCCATTTATCTTGGGTCATAGGGATTTACGTGGGAAATCATTGTCCCCATGTTAAGTTTTGCTAGGGGGCAGCTAGGAAGGTGGGAGTGTAGGGGTAGTTGTTAATATTCTTTTGATTTTCCAAATATTGTACTTCCATCATGCAATTTCCATAAATCAAAATGCCATGATCTTAAGATATAGCGCATCGGTACAAATGGGCCATTAAATGATGCTAAGCGACAGTGCCAACGGTACAAACGTCCACAAGAAATTGGAGAAAAAGCCAATTCCAACAAGACGATTATACTGGCACTTTCGCGTAAACATGTCAAATTGGCCATTAGTCCTGCACCGCGAGTGAGGCGTCGCGACGCTCAGGTATCCAACCAGCCATTGGATCGCTGAAAGGACGACGTAGCATGAGGCGGAGAGAGTTTGATTTATTAATGGACCCGCTTGGTGACAATATTGTCAACGAGAGAGCTGCGCTAATAATGCGCTGCTCTGAACTGTACGGGGCTTTCTCTCTTAATTGGAAGCGCCCTAGGATACCAATGGTTTCGGTTTGAAGTACATACGTATCTTTCCTCTCTCTGGTTTGGAGGTTTTCCATTCGACCTTAAAGCGCTGAAAGTCAAAAACACATAGCAAATTCCGGTGTTACTATTACGTAGGTAATAAATAATTTATTAATAATAATTCGCGCAATTGAGCTTATGTAGGTACCAAATATTCTGTTCAGAAATGAATTTTTCACATTGTTATCCCATTTTTTAATAAATTAAAAAAAAATAATTAAATATTGTTACGGACGAACACCTGAGCGCGGGAAGGAGCGAGGCGGGGCGAGAGTACGACGATAGGCATTGGCGTGTCTCTGGGTGTGTGATTGGGATTCGATTCGAGTAAATTGTTATAACATTATTATTATATACAAGTCGGACAAAAAAATCAAGACTTGGTGTGAAATACGAAAATGATTTAGTAATTAAGTTCTTGTGCTTATGCTCATCCACAAAAGGATAGCAGAGATTTTTTTCAGATTGCGGGTGCCACAATATCGATGATGGTTATGCGATGAGTAATAACGGAGAATCATAACCCAAATCAACCATACGCCCTGTCAATGCAACCCCCGAGGCTGGCTCAATGCACTACAGTTTCGCCCAGGATTAGGGTGACAAAGGGGCAAATTAGGGGTGCCTTTCCGTCGATTACTCACCTCCCTGGCGTCCCTTCCGCGTTGTATCGAAACGAAGTGGTGGCAAAGGGGGAAGGCGGGAAGATGGGGGGGGGGGTTGAAAAACACCCCCTTCCCACCACCCCACTCGGATCGTACCGACTCACACGGCATATTCACAATAGTCAATTATTTCATAGACCCCCTTTTCATCCCCCTCATTTATGGATTGTTCTGGAGTCGTCGAACCTTGCACGATTCAGCCCACTTCAACCCTCACTTCCGATGAAACCGGTCTAGTTGCCATTTTTCAATGGGAGCAATCAGTTATTTCATTAGAATCAATCAGTGTTTCAATTAAACGCAATCGAATATGTAATTGTGAATTGCCACTTTTAACAAAGAAAATGGTGGGACAATTTGAGTATCAATTTCTGTTTCTAGCACAGAAAAATGATGGGAAAATTTTAATATTAATTTCTACTTTTAGTACCTGCAGAGTATGGTGGGAAAATTAGACGTGAAAATTGAGATGCCAAGAGTGTGCTTAAATTTTAATTGTAGCCAAAATTTAAACTTTTGAAAAGTGTAATAAAATGAGAATGCCAACATATGGTGGAATAAAACTAATAAAAAAGTAGAATTCTAGATTGAAATTTGTCATGACAAAATTTGACAAACAGACGATTCCTTTAATACAGTTTGCGCACCCTCAACCCTCAGGGGGTGGAATCTGACCACCGAACGAACCGTAAGGAGATGGAAACGGACGAAATTTCTCACCGTAGGGGATCATTTGGCCTTGGGGTCGCTACCCTCTGCGATTTTCGAAAAGGGATGCTCCCTCAGACGCCCGGGGCCCGAAAAAGGGAGTGCTAGCGCCCCAGGCGAGGGAGAGATGCAAGGGTGGTCGTAGGAAGGGCCCGTGACGTTTAGGGACGCCAAACGATGACGTCATAGCGTGGGATCAGAAAAATTGAATGTTGGCGAAGAGATGTGGAACTGAAAAGATGTTTAATTTTCATTGTATTCCATTATCATTGCATTCAATTCTTATTACATTTGTTACACGAATGTAAAGTCCACGTCCTGAAAGCAAGAGAACTGTACGTCCTGCATCCAGGACGATTCTCCATCCAGAATGATCCAATCAAATTACCCCAAGCCAGGTGTATGGAGGGCGGGCGTAAAAATGCAATATGGGCGATTTCCCAGTTGTGTAGTAATTTTTCCTGCTGAAATATCCTCAGGATGGGAACAAGGATGAGGGGGGTACCTCTAAGAAATGAGATTGCTCTGTGGATTTTTGAAATGCAATTTTTTCAAACGAAGGCCCTACACGAAACGCAGTTTTCTTCGTGATTTCGAACGATACCTGCTGAGAATTCAACCCCGTACACATAGTTTTTCCCTTCTCCCCAGGCTCAAGGGTGACGCGCACTTGTATGTATACCTAAGGGATGAGGTAGCTCTGGATGGTAGCATAAGGTCGCTTTTGCTCGGGCGAAACGTCGATTTACATTCTCTCCTCATGGATTATTCATGAGCAAATCATTCCTCCCTCTCAGCCCCCGTATACTTGGGGTGGTTGGAGAGAGACGGGGGTCAGGGGGAGTAGGAGATCCGCACTCAACTTCCTATGGTGGCGTCTCCCTTTTACCTACATTAAACTTCAGCCCTTTTAAGAATGATCTCGCGGATTCACTTTCGACCCTCTCTCAGGCCACCCTTCCTCCCGCAGTTCCGGATCCGTTTCAAAAACGGAGGGATTCGTATTTCAGTGGTTTTGGGGCGGATGATTATTATTGGTAGCTGGTAATTTTTGGTGTGTCATTGACAGACCGGCGGATACCTGGAGGAATGTGCTGAGTTGCAAAGTGTGGTCACTCGTGCCCGCTTTAAAACTCTATCATTAGTAGACCTGCGTGGAGGAATGTGCGGAGTTGCAAAGTGTGGTCACTCGCACCCGCTATAAAACTGTGGCGCCTACTTTAAATACACACTGATATTTGTGGTCGTCGAGATTTATTTAAGTGTAAACAAATGTATTTTGTGTTGTTGTTTTTGGATGGTCGTGGACAGGGGGAGGGGGTTGGGGATGAGGGTGGGGGTGAAGGTGAAGGGTGAAGGGAGGCACGCGCCCTCAATCCGACAGATGGCGACAGCTGCCCAACCAATCGAACGCCATGCGTCCATTTGACGAGCAGATGATTTAGAGAGGGTGACCCGTTTTGACCAGGTGCCCTTAGCCCTTATTTCGAAGCGGCTTTTTCATATTCTAATTAGTGGCAGGAATGATTTCGACACCTATGTAATACCGTCAACTGTGCACTCATCGGTGGTGAAATGAAAATTACATGAGTAAATAATGAAACAAAAATTATCAAAAGATTATAAATTATGAAAAAAAATCATCCCAAATTTATTATCAAAGAAATTAACAAACTAAAAATGTATTACTGGGATGAATTACGCATTTAAGTGTTAAGGTGATCGTGGTAAACTAACAATAATATTTGTATTTCCAAACGTTTTGGCATCGCCTCGCGTTGGGGGTCATATGTGACCATCTGTACATTGGAAGAGGGCACGTGCTCGATTTGCAATGACGTCATCTGGCAGCCGAGCTCTATCAGGAGCATTTTTTTTCGTATTCATGCAAGCAGATAATAAAATGGCGTGATGGATCGATATAGAATGTATGAGGAAACTTCCTGTTTATTATTTCACATCGAAAATTTTCCTAGAATAAACGTTACTCGTTTGTCGTCACGACGAGATAACTTGGCGCGAATTTCTAACAAGTAGTCCAGTTGTGGTACTTGGAGGGCCATATTACATTTTACACCAAGTACGTAAATTTACGTTCAGATTGAATAAAATACACTCTTGAAACTCTGATTTGAGGAGCATTTAAAACTTGGTTTCGAATAACTCGAAACTCAAACAACCCCCACAGGGTAATGGGCCACCAGATTGATAAAACGCCCCCGCTCGGTTATTATAGCTCCTGTCGGAAGACAATTAGCGCCCCCAAGCGCCAGCGTTTGATTCGCATGCAGATGCGCCCTCTGTTCCGCGTTTCCGCCCTTACCATCCCCCGGACCAGCCTCACAATGAAATTTGGTCCGAGTTCGGGCGAAATTGAAAGGGGCTGGCTGTGAGTTGAGCACTCGGAGGGTTAACCCTTCACCCCGTGGGTTGTAGATACAAACCTTCAACTTTTGGCTGTACACTCCCCTGAGTATTTGACTTAATGAATGAGTTCTCGAATTTCAGTGATGTGCCCCATTTCATTGTACAGTGAGATCGTGGAGGGTTGTATGGTCAAGTGGTAGGGGGCTGTATGGTCAAAAAATGGTTGGTGTATATTCAAAAGGTGGTGGGTTGTATGGTCAAAAGGTGGGGGGTTCTGCGGTCAAAAGGTTGGGGAGCTTTTGACCAAACAACCCCCCCCCCCACAATCTGGCTGCACAAGCTTTCGGCTAAACAACTCTCCTCATTTTATGGCTGTAAACCACCCAACCTCTGTGCAACTCCTCATCCGGAGGTTGTTCCGTTTCCTGAGTATACAATAATTCAAGCCGTAGCTATGCAACCCTCCCTTCCTGCTGCCGTTCAACCCCCGCACTTCGAGGTGATGAAGGGCCGAACTGTGAAGTGGTGGGTTCGTGGGGCGCTCTAAAGGGTTGAAATGCGGGGCGGTAGGGAGGAGTGGTCGGTTCTGGGGGTGCACTAAAGGGTTGAAATGAAGGTGGGAGGGCTATTGGAAGTTCAGGGAAGTATAGGGTTGAAACGAGGACTGGACGGGGAGAGGGGAGGAAGGGGGTGGAGGAAAAAGGAGGGAGGACGACGGGGGGGGGAGAAAGGTATAGGGGGTGGAAGGAGTGAGGAGTGAGGAGGAAAGGGGTGGGGGTCGAAAGTGAAGGCTGATGTGCGAAGCTCCGGTTTTGCTTAGCGCCTGCTCGGATTCTCCTCTTCTCTGCGCCCCTAATCGCCGGGTAATATGTTTACCCCTGTGTTGTCGCTCCAGCGATTCAATTCGATTGTAATTTAAATTTGTTTGCGCGGTGGCTTGGGCTGGCGTCCTGGAGACGGCGCGCGGGGTCAATTATTGTAAAGTTAATTTTCTTGAGGGTTGGTTGATGCGAAGATTTGCCACCACCTGCCCCTTGGGGTGGCTGACATTTGGAATTCATCTCATGCCAAATATTGAACATGGTTCCCCACATAGGTTGAAAATAAAAACTCAATTTTGTAAAAAAATCGCTGGACAAATTGTTTCCAAAATACTCCAAAAAAATTAGACACTAAATTAACTTAATTCAAGAAAAATTACCCAATTTTGATAGAAAAAAAACGATAAAACTGGACGATAAATTTTCCTTCCTTCCCGTTCTATTTCATTCGTACAAGTGGGGGGAAGGGGTGGAGAACACCGAAAAGGGTATCGACTGCCGTTCCGCCAACTTGATCCGCTCCTCCACCGCCTATCACGTGTTTACATTTCATAAAAGGTGCTTTAATTGCCCTCCTCTATACACCCAATTACACGGCTGTCTGTGTTACTTTGTGTTGGTGAGGAAGTCTTTACACTTCCATGATCAACAGCGTTGGGGCCGACTGGCTCCCTTATGCTTCGTCTGCTTCTGCCGCAACTTCCGGTTTTCATCGCACTCTTCATTCGGCTGAAGTCGGAATGGCATGACCATTCCGTTTATTTCACTCTTCAAAGCGAAGTTTTAGTATTGTATTCTCTTAATCATTAAAAAAAAAGTGTAACATATTTTTGAGAAGACCCTCGTAACTTCAATACATGGCCACGGCACCTACAGTCCTCACAGCCGGGTGTTACCGGTGACCTTGAATCTAGCGCAGGTAGTAGGGACTAGAGCCCTCCAATGCCATTCACCGCGCAGCTTTTCCTCAGCGGCAAGTCTCAGCTGTGAGGTCTGTAGCAGGTTTTTACCCAGTTTATACCTACACAACAATTTTAATGCATGTGCAAAGACCCCATTCACGCCCCTCAACCAAAACCACCCCTTAAAACCTGCAACGACCCCCCCAACCTACAATTCCCGACCCAAGCACCCCCGCCCTCCACCCAGCCGCCCCCATTATCCCTGCACCAAACAAGCGTCAGCGTATACATATCGTTATCCGGCATTGTCCCACTATCCTTCCCGAAGATCTTCCTTCCCCATATCGATCGTGGTTGGCAGTGCCCGGCTGTTGCCCGGCAACCGGTGGGAGTCAATCTGGCCGCCGGTGCTCCCTCGCACTCTCTCGCTCAAGGAGATCGGGTGGCGTCGCGACGCCACCGCGGCGGCGGTGGACCGGCCGCTGGACGCCCGCGCCACCCCCTCATTTATTTATCGGCGGGAATTATCCGTCGTGGGGGGGGGGGCGGTTCGGCCGCAGTCGGGCGGCGTCGCGCGTCGCGGCGCCGCGACGCCGACGACGAGACGTTGAAATATGGGTTACGTGGGGTGACTGCTGAGGATTCGCCGCCCCTCGGAGCGGAGCGTCGCTAATCTGAGCCAACATGACTCGCGGATGCTGCCCCTGGCGTAGGTTTGGAGCACGGTGCGTTTGTTAGTAGTAAACGGACCGTGGATTTGGAGGGGGTCAGCCTCTCTGTGCGCAACCCGGATGGAGAAATGGTCGGTTTTTGTCTTTTATCTCTGTTATTCACCATTTTAGAGGAAAATGTGTAATATCAAAATTGATCAGCATCACATTTGACATATTTTATTTCCATAATGTTTTTCTAAATTTTCAAAAAATAGGGACGTGTCAAATTGACATGTCACTTTCACTTGTTCAAAAATCACCAAAATCAATAGGGTTATTCCTTTGTGACTTTTCTACGTGAGAGATAAATTTCAAATCGATATCTTCAAAAACACGTCCGTAATCATGATGACAAAATCTAAGACGGACGGATGGACGAACTCTTCACCCCATTTATTATTATTCCCCATTTCCTTTTAATCTGTCGTTTTCGCATATTTTCACTTCATTCTTTCTCCTTTGTTTTCGTGTACCTACTGGTCCTGGAACTCCCAACCAGTAAATAATTTTTTCACTTTTGGTTGCCTATACTACTAAAAATTAGACTCCTGTCAGTTTTGCAAGGTGAGTGGCCACCTCTACCAAAGTGACCACTTGCCTAAAGTGATGTAAACATTTCGATCAGCTCTCTTCCTTAGTTACTGGAAAGTTTCGTGATTAATCTCTTAGGTAAATCTATAGATGCAAATTTTCCATCGAACCGTCTCCCTGGACGCGAGCAAATATGTGGAAGGCACACTCAGACGTCATTATCGCGTTGGTAGATGTGAAGAACGGCCACCACAATTATCATGCGCCTATCTCCCGTTTACGCTCATTTACCACACGTTGTCTTGGACTTCGGACCATCGCATCGGGTTCCTCCGCCTCTGTACCATCGGAAACCCCGTGGTGATGCACTCTTACACCAGCTCTAAGCTCGAGTGCCGTGTTTACGACGTGACGACCGGGAATTATTATCCGTCCGCTTTCAGCAAACACGTCGTACACGTTTCGGCCATTGTAAAAAATCCCGCAGGACGAGCGGGCTTCGTTACGTACGAGCACTGTGGCACAAGGAAGTGATTCTAGCTGCGATATTGGGCGGAGAATAGGAGACACAGTGTATATTGCGGTAGAATAGCTGTGGATAAGGAAGACGTATTCCCATTGCCCAGGAAAAGTCAACCAATGCAGTCGGTGCTGCTTAAAGTGGTTTATCCGATTTTACGATTTAAGAATTCTTCGAAACTTGCACTAAATGCAACGTTTACCTTCTACCTATATCATACTAAAATTGCAAAGAGCTCAGCGGCATAGTTTTCGAGATAATAAATCTCAAATCCGATCATTTTTACATTGCGTCTTTAAGATATTTAGCAAAAACCAGTATGTCATAATAATAAACAATTATAATAATATGTAAAAACCCCCAAACGACTAGCGGTACCATTATCGAAATATGATAGATAATTGAGGATCTAATTATTACATGTTATTGATGAAGTAGGAATGTTTACGCTAACCCTTCAGAATTATATGTAAAAAAATACAGTATGTTTCTTCGCTCGACTTTTCGAGATCAGGACCCACCAGCCGGCCCCGCCCCCTCGGGAAGAAAGTCCGGATTTCTCCGTGGCATCGGTAGAGTGCCCGCCTCAGTGACACTCGTACACTTTTTAAAATGCAAATTGAAAGACTCGGAGAGTTTGCTGGCGCGATGGCCAATGGAAAACCGTTCCGGAGCATAATGAGATCGGCAGTGAGTCTTTCGTAGCCGTTTTTGTGTTGCAGCATAACCGATTGTCTGTCGAACAATGGATCAGCAGCGCCAGTGAAAGTTCTGGGCTGGATGGGTGACTGCGTTGTGGGTCAAACAGGAAACCGTTCGTTTCCGGAAATCGACACTCAAAAAACCTAAAGCCCGTGCACACGAAAAGCACGACACACGGGAACTGGCCAATTTAATTTTTTGTTTGTTTCGCTTTGACGTCGAAATGAATGTTAGCTTTTGTGGAAAAATCACCGTTAAGTGGGCGATTTCTGAATAATAAAATGATGAGCACCCCTTTTATTCAGTCACCGTTTAAAGAACTGTGATTCAGTCTAAGGAGTTATCATTGGTAATGGAAACGCTCAATGGAATCGTGGAATTTTGGGACTTGGGCATATTTCGGATACAAAGCTTCCACCGAACAAAGTGCCACATAACAGGCTGTGAAGTGTTAGGACGAGGTTGTTAAATCCGTGCAGACCTCCAGCCGACTAGTGGAAGATTTATGAGGGCCAGCTAAAACGAGAGGTGTCCCAGCCGCTAAACAACCACTTCCTTTGTTCGCGACTTGAATGACTACTGTGTATAGGGGGTGCTCCGTCGTCAAAACATTATGAATTTCATGGGAAACGGGCCGTAAAGCACTAGGGGAGACCAGTGGCGTGCGTTGCACGACATAGCGTCCCTTGTAATGAAATATTTCAGACAAGAAGTTTTTAAGTGTTATTGAAAGTCACTAATTTGACTACAACCAAAGACTATCCTATTTAAATTATCCTAGTCTTTGCTACAACCTAAACTTCCCATCTAATTTTAAATATAGAGAGTCTCCAATTTTAACCATATCCTATGATAAATTTATCTAAGCTCAAATCAAGTATTGTAGGAATTTGAGCTGCATCGTGGGGTGAGTGCATATTATGTATTCACCGGCTGAGTGAAATTAATTTACGTACAGAAATACGTAATCACAAATCGATATTATGGCGGTGCGGATATAACATAACGCCGTGTTGCTAAAAATGCGCCATTTACGTAGGAATGACGCTGGGGTTGCAGAGCAGCTCCAGCACCCAATTGGATGGGACTACAAATCATAACTCACCCCCTTGTCCCAGTAAAGGCAGTTACGCTGTTAAATTGACCTTCAATGACAATCCAGTGGCTCGAGGCTCGCGAGGGCTCGGGCGGCGAGGGGTAGCCACCCTGATCGACCGGATGTGCCCACATATTTGGTGAATCACCATAATCGAGACTGATTTGATTACAATTCGGGGTGAAGTGCAGTTGTATTGAACGCACGACCAAACTGAAATCATCCCCTCGCGACTACCAACGCTGCGACTTATCATCTATTAATATCTCATCAACCAATTGAACCACCGCAAAACTACTTATGATTCAGCTAATGCTCTCAAGTTTTGCCATTCGCATTGGGTTTCCGGTTTTGCGGGAAAATATAAACTCTTTTCAGGTGGGTAATTTATTTTAAACGTCCTATTAACTTATAAACACTATATTATAAGTCAAATTTGCTGGTGTTGCATCCATAATCGTGCGACCAGAATTTCCCGCTTCCGAAAATACTATACTTGCTCTTCCCGTAATTAAGTCGCTAAATTCCTTGATTGCTAACCCGTGGCTACAGGCATCTGTAAAATTAAGTTGCGAATTTATACTGAAATAGAAATTTATTCTTGAGAGATTGTCGAAAATAATACGCACCGGGACCAGAGAATCCACGATATCCGGCGATCGTAGAATTGTTGCACTCCGGTTGAATAATTGAATTATTCCGGAAGTAATCCACAGTTCCCATTGGCTCTCCCCAACCCAAACGCCAGGGGTTGGTATGAAAGACCACCACAGCTACGGCGTCCGTGTTGTTCAATGATGGTTGCAAAGGTAAATCTTTGGTTGGGTTTGCGGGATCCAGAGCAAACAGGTACAGTGGTATGCCCAAATAGAGTTTCAAATTCCTCACAACCAATGCACACAAATACGCACCGACATCGTCACAAACGAAGATCGATTGTCCCATAGCAGATGATGATAATTTTGTAGAGTTGATGAATTGTACTATGTAAGTCGCTGAAAAATATCACCATTTTGTTAATTTCTGGCAACACCCACATTCACTATTTGTTAGCAGAACAAAACTCTATACTCTTCGACCTGAACGTACCAGTTTTAGGCAGCAGCTGAATCATTTCATCGGAAGGCCGACTTGAAATGTTACTCCAGTCGACTAGAAACCCTACTTGTATATTTGAAAAGGAATCACGCCAAAACGAATCTGTTAAAGATTTGTTCAACCCATGGACAATGAATATAACCGATGGAACCGCAGATAAGTCCTTTGGAATTTCATTGCCTAGATATGTTATTGGGCCATAACTATCTTTATAATTGTACTTTATGTCACTTGACGCCAACTCAGGTATTACTGTTGTAGTAGAAATTGATGAAGAAAGTTGCGTTGTGGATGTTAATGTTGTTGTAGAAGGCACAGTCACCGACTCAAAACATAATTTGTCGATTCCCCACATGAGATTGAAGAGATCACACAAAATGCCTAAGAGTAAATTCTTATTAACATAACGTAAAATTACCGCGAATGGGAATAAAGATGATTTGTGTTAGAAAAAAATGCTCACTTCCCACATAGGGGGACGTGCAAGAAAACATTCAGTTAATAAATAAAAAAAAACAGAACAGAAAATGTATAATTACTTTTCCATGTGGGCTGAGGAATAGTTGATGCATGAGGATTGAAGTCCTCAAATTGAATGGCACCTATAAACAAGTTTCATTAAGACTGTAGTTTTATGTATTCAGTGAGTAGGTAAGTTGTAACATTCGGTGCGCAAGGTACCGACGTAATAATGTAGATGTACCTGCTTTTTCATGTTTATGGTGCTTCTTGGCGCCCGACTGGTGGCATGACGACAGAGCTGTTCGAATGAAGAAATCGCATTAAAATTCGTTGTAACCCAGGACCGTACAATAATTAACTGCACAGTCCTGGGTTGAAGCGAGGAAAATATCGAGTAAAAATTTACATACCCAGGACAACGACGACTAAACGCAGAAACATTGCTGTTAGCAATTGAAAAACTAAGCCGAACCCTGGCTTTTATAGTAATTTTTCCGTCGGAATACAATGGGAACTCCACGTAATCCCGGAATTAAGCGTTCATCGTGCGGAACTTGCACGAAAACGGTTCCACCCTTTTTTGGTTTTTCCAAAAATTGTTGGCCATCCGCAACGGCGACACAATGGATATCGAGCAGTCCAATCGGCGAACCCAGTCATTTGGTTCATTCGTACCTATCTTATTTTACGCATTCGCATCAGCGACTCTGTTTTTCGAGCTCCAGTGAAACATTTGATCAGATTGCTGTCGAATGCCTAATATTTGGGAATTTTCCAGAAGTAAAAAATTCGCTTTCTGATCCGAAATAATGAATCAATTCAGTGAGACCAATATCTCTTCATAAATAGAAGTTATATCTGAGGGAAAAATTCGTCTAGCATCTATAGGCATAGAGTATACCTTACTCTGTGCTATAGGTACATACTACGAGTACGTATTATGTGTTGGAAAAACGTTTCATGTCTATCTACGTTGATTCTAATTTAAACTGGTGATTATATCCGAAAGTTTACTGGAATTCCTCGTCGGTACCTGCGACGAATTGTCTGGCTCGAGGGTGCATGAATCGGGCCCGAACTTTTTCGCCAGAATCTCCACAAAGCAGTCCTTTGTGTCTCAGGGAGGACGGACGGACGGGGAAAAAAAAACGTGAGAAATATGCTCCGAACGTGGGGAGAGAGCGGCCACAAAAAGCCGCATCCCTCGGACCACTTTCGGGGGTTGCTTTTTTCTCGCCCCGACGATTCTGGGAAGCTACGTCTGCCCTCGTGACCTGCGGGCTTCGGGGGTGGCTGCGGCATCCGGAACGAAAGATACCGGAGCCCGAGAGGACGGGCTAATTAATCTGACATCTGATACCTGCTTCTGGGGGCCCTTAAAACTCCCCAAATGAGCGGCCAAGTAATCCGGGATTTTAGGGCGCCCGCCCGGTTAAAATTCACGCTTACGTCCCGGTACGTGTTTGATGCGCGTGGCGAGGATTTAATATTCAAACGGCCGATCGGGATCCGTCATTTTTATTGTGCGGGCTCGAAGGACCAAGTCATTGTTTCTCTTTCGACAATCGGTCTAATTGTATGCGCGTGACAATCGCCTAATTTATGAGTCTACGTGATCGGAGTGCGTAGTGTTTTTTTAATAGCAACGCGCGTTTTAAAAGAGTATATCATGTAAAACAGTATTCACTCAGAGACGGGAATCTGATCAGTCGAAATGTCCCCTAAACAACCTGATACTCTAAACCCTAAATGGATACACATTCCACACAATAACAATATTTGTGTAGCCAGTGATCGCTGAGCGCGCTCGTGTTTAGTTTGTAGTTGAGGCGATACTCCGCGGTTTTACACTTCCTTCCGGTTCAGGATACGTGCGGAGTGAATGGGGACAAGGCAGGACGTTACTCGTGGCTCCCTCTCAATTCAACCCTCGCGTTCACAAGAGAAATCGTTCCTGCGTCTTCCTGTTCCTCTCACGTCTCGCTCTTACTCCCGTCGCGTCGTCTCTTTCCAGTGGCTTCATTGTCTTCAGCCGTCTCTTCTTCTTTCTCTTTTCGACCTGTACACTTCCAAACCAAAGTTTCCAAATTGTGCTACTTCATTATGATACATTTTAAAACTTAGCAGATCGTTTTTTTTGTCTAAATGTCAGATAGTCTTCAGCGTAATTAGGCAAATTGCGCCCTATTCCTACCAGCACTTCCCAACTTTCTTCTCGAAATGTTTTGTTCAAGGAAAATTAACGAGTCCTCGCTTTTTTTCATTTTCTTTCCATACGTCTTTTGCACCCCCGAACTGTGGTACATCCGTCCTACTCAAACATCCAATCTGCCTCAGTCTCTTTCAAACTTACTTTCTACCTCTGTCGTTTTCAACCCTTATTCTACCTCCGTCCTTTCCAAATTCCTATTCTACTCCCGTCCTCTCCAAACTCCTATTCTACCTCCGTTCTTTTCAAACTATTCTACCTCCGTTCTTCCCCAACTCCCTACACATCAGTCCTTTCGCAGTCGTAAACTGTAGCTGTTCCGTCCTCTTCCGACCCTGAACTGCATCCATCCTCTTCCACCCCCTCAATCTGTACCCCGTCCGTTCTCCTCTCGCCCCTACGCTTCGTCCGTCCTCTTCCAAAGCCAAACCGTGATTTTCCCCGTCCTTCTCCGTCTAAAACTCGGCGCTGCTGTATTCAGGGGGCGCTGTAAACCCTTCAACCCCTCGTTTCCCAGCCGCCATCTGGCTGGCACGACGAGGAAGTATCATCCGATGGGACTAGCTCGTGAGAACGATTCGGCGGAGCGTTCGGGGCTCGAATTCAACCCTTGTGCGTAGGATCGACCTTGGTGGGCCCTTTCAAGGGAATTAGGGCGATCTCAGTTGGAAATTAGGGGTGGAAATGGTTTCAGCGCAACGGATGAAGAAATTCGTGAAATTGTTGAACCAAACGCGGATTAACCCAGCAAAAACATACTGTACAGAGGTCGTGAGAAATCGAGGATAAACTACCCCTGCTACGTCATTCTATGTCACTTCTAACTTCTGTGATACTTAAAAAATTTAAATTGATCCAATCTTCCGTTTATTCTCAAATTAGAAACGCACTGCTTAAATCGTAATTCCAGGATTTGGAATTAACAGTGATTTAATGCTAAACTAAGTTGGTGCAAAATAGATGATGGATTATTTTCGGGAAAATCATTCCATTTTTCGGCGTTTCCAACGCTTCAGTGACACAACGTGTTGTGTTTGTGTATTCTTGCCTGCGCTTATAGCGTATTCCGCACGGAATTCCTTCAGCTCGGCGTTCGTGTCCACGCGACCAATTCTTCCGCATTGCGCTCAAAAAGCGCGACGTGTCGCGCAAATATCCGTGCCCAAGCCATGAAATGGAAATAAAAAGCGCCCCTCCGAGGCCAGATCTACAAGATAAGCGCGGCGTTTAGCAGTTTTCCACCTGGGCTCCGGCTCGACGCGTGTTCGACTAATTCGGAGGCGAATCGGGACGGGAGCCCCACGGTTTAGCCGTAGCCCACGTAAGGGGCTCCAGTCAAACAGGGGGCCCCATACACCGCCAGAGTTGTCTGGCATACTTGCAGGTGTAGCTTCCGCGTGGCGTCGCGCCACACCACGCCGCGAGAATGCGACGGAATTTTGCTCATATCCAGGCTTTGCCTTCCGTAGCGGAATTTTGATGATTGGGCTCACAACTGTGACGGAAAATCTGGAGCAGACATCGCTAAAAATGTTGTAACAAAATAACATTTTTTTCCTCGCCTGTGACTCCAGCCTTACTGGCCATGGCCTTAACATACCGAATGTTTGCCTAAAACGACTGCATTTCTTTTTGTGTATCAACGCGGTATTATATTGCCTGGCTGGACAAATGAACGGCTAGACTTTTTTGAGAACGGATAATCGGACAAAAGGACAAACGAACACCGAGACAATCAGACGAACCATAGCCTCCCAGAATAACCGCGGGCTACGGACGAACGCACGGACTGACTTATTGAAAATTTCGTTGGAATTCGATTACCAAAAAGTCGTATTGGGATTCCTTTTCCTCGAAAGTGACGTCTATAGGGTTGTTTCTTGAGGAATCGATCCCCCGAACGCCCGGCTTCCCTTGAACGGCACGACCCCTTGGGCAGTGTTTGTTCCAGGGCGACAGAAGTGAGAAAACAAGGGAAGCAAAGAGGGACGTATTGATTAAACGTCAACGCGGAAACTTCACACCCGATTTACCGTCCTACCCTCCGTTCCTGTTGCCTCCTATTGCCGCAATACGTTGCGTGTACGTGTGCGCTTGTGTGTTTGCTCTGTGTATCTCTCCCGGCGGAGGCGAGGCGTCGCGACGCCCCCTTTGTGTCGACCCGAGCAACCCTTGTGTGCTGTGCCACTTGACCCAAAGAAACCCGGGATTTTCCTCTTGCTCGTTGGCTTTTCGGTGGCGGGTCAGCTTGACGTGATAAAGGTACGACCTGCTTCGTGCGTTCAATCGCACCGGACGAACGCACTGCGCACGCACCCTCATTCAACATTATTGTAGGAATCGAAATGAATAGATTCAATTCATCTCTTTTCTTACTATTGCCATAACTGAGGCTGCGCGCGCAGTGCGTTCGTCCGCTGCGGTTAAACGCTAAAAGCAGACCGTGCATTAACGGGGCCATCTTTTGGATTCAGAAATATTTTTGTTTTTCTATCATTATTATTGTTATTATTATTATCAACATCAACTCCCAACAATTTAATACCACTACATACATATATACCAAAAATTACTATGGCGCCACTATTTTAACCCTCTGCAGTCCAGTGAGATTCAACTTCAATGTAAAATGTCTTCTTATTGGCGACTGCTTCTAGGTCCAAACGAAAATAGTGTTTAGGCTTCCCGCACCAAATTTCAACGCAATCGGTCGACTTCCTAGGCGTCGCGGCGCTTCACAGAAGTGCGCCCTAATTACAAAGAGCGCGCCGCATTTTATTATTAAATGGCCGGCGCGATTTCGGATCGCTCATTGCCGCGACGTCCCCCGCCCTCCCTTCTTACATGCCGCACGTCGACGACTCTTAAATATAGAAATTCTATAATTAAAATTCGAGTTTCTGGTACCCAATTGTATCGGCACGGCTTGCGCGTAGCTTGCCCAAGTCCGCTTCGGATCAGTATGCGTGAGGTTTCCAGGGATGAGTATGATTGAGGATGGGAGCACACCGAGCTGGATATGTACGGATCGGTTCGGACAACTCGGCTCGCATTAGGTTCGGGTGCGCTCTCGAGTATCTGCGGAGTGGCTTAGCAGACGTTTCAGTGGTTATCACAACTAATGCTTATTTCATATTGAGGTAGTTATTTTTCAATAATTTATAAATCATTAAAAAAATTTAAATTGTTAGTGTTGAGTTAATGATGTTTTTTGTGACAGCAGATGATTTTTTGAAATCCATCGCATGAGTCGTCGAAATTTTTGTAAAATTTCCAACTTTTTTCCCGATTTGATTCAACATAGTTGTAGAGTTTGCGAATTGTTTTCCTCCATTTGTGGACGACTCGAATGGAATGCGAGCTGTACCAATCCGCCCGATGTGCGAGTACCCTAAGCGTGCGAGATCATCCGCGCGTCTGTTTACACTCATCTAAATGACGACCGTCAATAGCGAACCTCTTGCCAATCACACACAGCGATGAAAGTGCTATTTCGGAGTCCGGCTATCTATAAACCAGGTCGATTTATAAGCGTACTGTAAGCATCGGGATACTGTTTGTATACTCCACTTTGCTATTTTTCGCCATAGGGCTGGCTGACTTCGATTCCGCATTGCTGCAAATCACGTGGTCGAGCATCTATGTATAAAATCGGTTGAGAGTTGTGGTGGAGTTGCTAAGATACGCGTTGAATCGACTTGGCAATAAATTGTGTGGACCGTATAGTCGTACTTGGTATAGCCGCAGTGATGTTTGGCTTTCCATACATTGAGTCGTCGAAATTTTTGCAGAAATTTTAACTTTTTTCTAAATGCGAATAATCACGTCAATTTATAATATTAACTTAACTCAAACCCTAGTGGAGCACCACACGTCAAATTTTCACGCGTCCCAACATTCGTCGTGAAATGGCGCGTCCACAAAGATACTCAAAATGTCAATTTTCGTATCCATCCTACTCAAAATCCAGTCGTCCGATTTTGTCATGTAATATCTCATTTTGTAGGTCTTGTTGTCCTCTACAAAATGAGATATTACATGACAAAATCGGACAACTGGTTTGGCCGGGACCATTTTTCAAAATTAGTGATTTTTGACTCGTCGAAATTTTTGCAGAATTTTGAACTTTTTTCCAGGTACGATTTATATTCATTGAGGAGGTAGCCTGATACATTTTGTGTATATCATTCGATTTTTACCGCAAAAGATCCACTAGCTTCGGAGATATAGCACTTTGAAATGTCAAAAAATCCAAAAATCTACAAAGTTTGAGCGTCTGCTGCGCCCGAACCAGTGGTCCGATTTTGTCATGTAATATCTCATTTTGTAGGTCTTGTTGTCCTCTACAAAATGGTGCAAGATTCATTCAAATCGGACAACAAGTTTGGCCGCGACGATTTTTTTCATTTTTGACCTATTTTGGTCCGGCAGTTTATGGCGAAAAATTTGCAAAAATTCTCCTCCGACCCAGATTCGGGGGCCATCTCCGACCCAGATTCGCAAAAATTTTAGGTATCATTTTTATTCAAGAATCTTGTAGTACAGTACATTTTGTGTATCCCATTCGAATTTTACCGCAAAACATCCAATAGTTTCGAAGATGTAGCAATTTGAAATTTTGAACAAATTTTGAAATCAATCAGAAAATGGCAAATTATAAATGCCCGCTGTGTCTGAACGCGTCGGCCGATTTTGACATGTAATATGTCATTTTGTAGATCTCGAGGAGCTCTACAAAACGGTACAAGAATTATTAAAATCGGACAACTGGTTTGGCCGGGACCATTTATCATAATTATAATGTTGATAATGAATAATTTATGGAATACAGTGAGTGTTGATGACAAAGACAATGATTGTAAGAACACTGTCGTTACAATGCGTTTTTTTTTAATAGAATGAAAGTTGTTTATTTAATTTTGGATAACCGTCTTTATTTTACTATAAGGTCTGGGAAAACATAGAATATCCCTTTAGACAACAATGTTTGTTTTAATTTCTTCACTGAATCAATATTTGTCCATATCCTCTCTGTTATATCCTAGTATGAAGTTTCACTGCGAGAGGTAAAATATGAGTATGTACGTAATAGCGGTGTTATTCGATATGAGGCAAAGCAAATATTGGAGGTTGTTTGGTTTGGAATTCAACATAATGCTTTGTAATACACAGGAGGTAGAATTAGCCGAGTGAAATTTTTTTGTATTAGATGTAGTATGTTAGGAAATGGTAACATTATTGGCACGGCTAGCATTCTAGCAGTGCCACATCCTGAGAGTAGGCGAATCAACAATGGCAACAACGATATTAGTCGTTATAATAAATTTATAATTAGGCAGCAGTTGTTTGGTTTAGCATCTCGGATAATGCATATTGGCAATCAGATGGAACCATTAACCTATGAAGCTGCAACATACGTAAGAGGAAATCCATAAGTAAATATTTTCACAAGAATATATAAAGAATGAAGTAACATTTCGCCTCAGTTGTCCCGAAACGTATTAAGAGTACCAAGCGATGAAGCTTTGCAAATTGAGTTTACTCCTCCTGATAGTTGCTGTTACTTCCACCGTTGCAACTTCTGATGATGATGACGACGATGATGATGAGTATGACTATAATAGTGATGATTACTCTGATGATGACTATAGTGATGATGATGACACCAATAGTAATGATAATACCAATAATATTGGTAATACCACAGCTAATGTCACTGCCATTGGTAATACTACCTGTGGTCCAAGCAACACAAACAGTAATGGTGGCAGCTCTCCGTTGCAGCCGATGGTCAGTTTGAAAAAAGTTGATTACGTTTACACGTGTCCATCAGAAAAAGAGGAAGCTCTGCAATCAGGCGAATACATACCGAAAAATATCGTAATTTTAGACATACAACCCTACTATTCTGGTGGTGAGTTATTGCCTCTTCATTTTATCTCCACGTATTTTTTTTTTTAATTTCTCATTGTGAATACGAAAAATCGATTTAGCTGGCGAGTTGGTAATTTACGCGACTACCCCTTGGAAACGCGAGGGGACTCCGGTGTCTCTGGTGGCCATAGGTTCGGGCAATGACACGTCTGCCACTCCTTATCCCGATTGGAGTGCCTTCAGAAATCCTCATTCTTGCTCTCCGAATCGAATACTTTCGGCGTCTAGAATGAAGGTGAGTTCTTATAGAATTCCCATTTCAAAGTCGGAATTATCATGCTGGAAGTCATAAAATCTTCATGGTGGAAGTCATAGACTCCTAGTGCTGGATGCCATAGTCTCCTATAGTGCTGGAGGACATAGACTCCTAGTGCTGGAAGCCATAGACTCCTAGTGCTCAAGTCCATCGACTCCTAGTGTTCAAGGCCATACAATACTAATGCTGAAGACCATTGATTCATCTGTCATTCAACAAAAAATTGTCGAGAACTCTCGAGAGACAATGTCTTAATTTTTGTGCAGTTGAATGGAAAGCATCTTTGGGTCGTGGATGCAGGTGTCATCGCTGACGTAAGAGTGTGTCAACCCCAAATTTTGGCCATCGACTTAACCACTGTAAGTTGAACGTCCGTACGACATCTTGGACTAATACTAATAGAGTTTATTCCGTCATTACACTCTTCAAAACGAAGTTTTTGTACTCATCAAATCGAAGTTTTATTGCCTTGTACGATGAGAAAATTCATTACCAGTTATCAAATATCTGGGAGTTTTATAACGCGCCGTTTCATCATAAAGGACAAAGTCGTCCATCGGACAGACGTTCCAGAACACGTTCTGACTTGCAACTCAATCTTGAGGGACATAGAGGTGGAAATTGTGGCAGGAAACACTTTTGTTTATGTTGCCGACGCTCGTGGCGCCGCCATTATAGTGCACGACTTTAGCAACGGCACTTTTTGGAAATTGCAACATAAGAGCATGTACCCTAACCCCGATGATGGAGTATTCAACATAGGAGGCGACGATTACGTCTATATGCTCGGTGTTAACAATATTGGGTTGACACCAGCCAAAGACAACAGTAGGAATCTTCATTTTCACGCTCTTTCCAGCAGGATAGAAAATAAAGTGGCGACGTCGGCATTGCGTGACCAAAGTCTTATCCAGAACAATAATTCTTCGATAGTTTTTGTGAGTTTTTCATTTTACTCTTAGGAAAAATGTACCTTCTTACAATATTGTTTTATTGATGCTACAACGAAGACTAAATTAAATCGATTTACTTCGAAGGTCTACTTAAAAAAATCTAAACATCGGAATTACGGCTGGTGACGTTTTTATATAATCTATGGTTGTGGTTTAAATTTCAAGGGAGGTAATTTGAATTTTCTCTCAGACCTATCCAAACAAAAAGGCGTCCCAAACGTTGGGTGCAGCAATAAGCGAAGATGGGGTGAAATTTTTCGGGATGCTCGAGAATAACTCCCTGAACTGTTGGAACATTGGGGAGGATCTCAGTGATAAGAGCATAATAACTCTGGCTCAGGATGCCAACTTGTATCAGTACGTCGCTTCCACTAAGGTTGGTAACTGATGAGGGAATGACAAGACTATTGAAAATAGGCCGTACAAAACGAAACAGTGTGAAACGTAAAAATGATACCTGCACTTCTCACCTGCTTACACGTCTCACGTTTTCTAGATTATAAGGAATCCGCAAAGTAAGAAAGAGGAACTTTTCTTCCTCTCTAATAAATACAACCACTTCCAAGCGGGGACCATGGATCTCAGTAAAGTCAATTATGTTATCTATAAGGCAGTCGTTGAGGAAATTTTAGCAGGAAGGAACACGTGCAGGCCAAATTGATTGCTTCTCCATGTTCTGTTGTTCTAGTTAGTATGAATAGAATGGAAGTTGGTTATTTAATTTTCGATAACCGTCTTTATTGTAGGTGCTGTAAAGTATTAGAAAAATAGAATATCCGTTTAGACAGCAATATTTGTTTAACTTCTTCACTGGAACAATATTTGTCCATATCCTCCCTGCGTTATCCTAGTGTGAAGCTTCACTGAGTGCGGTAAAATATGAGTAAATACGTAATAGCGGTATTACTCGGTATGGCACTGCTAGAATTCTAGCAGTGCCACATCCTTAGAGTAGGCGAATCAACAATGGCAACAACGGTATTAGTCGTTTATAGTGAATTTATGATTAGACAGCAGTTGTTTGGTTTAGGATCTCGTACAACGCATATTGATAATCAGTTGGAACCATTAACCTATGAAGCTGCTTCATGCGTAAGAGGAAACCCATAAATAAATATTATCACAAGAATATAAAAATAATGAAGTAACATTTCCCCTCAGTTCTTCCGTAACGTATTCAGAGTACCAAGCGATGAAGCTTTGCAAATTGAGTTTACTCCTCCTGATGGTTGCTGTTAGTTCGATCGTTGCAACTTCTGATGATGACGAGAATGATCACTCTGATGACGAGTATAGTGATGGTAGTACTAATGGTAGCCGTCCCGAATTACATCATTCTTGGCCAGTTCTCATGGGGCGTAGTCTTATCTCGGGATTATTAAACGTTGTATCAGGTATTACCAATGATATTGGTAATGCCAACGTTAATGTTAATACCAATAGCAATGGCACCAGTAGTCAAAGCAACACAAACAGTACTGAATGTGCAGAAGTGTCTCCACTGCAGCCTGTAGTCAGTTTGAAAACAGTCGATTACGCCTACATTTGTCCATCACAAAAAGAAGAAGCGTTGAATTCAGGGCAGTACATACCGAAAAATATTTTCATTGCGGACATACAACCCTACTATACCAGTGGTGAGTTAACGTCTGTTTATTTTTCTATTGGTATGTAGGTATATTTGATTTCGTATTGTAAATTCTATTAATTCGATTTCGTATTGTGAATACGAAAATAAAAATCGATTCGATTTCCCAAAGATGGCGCATTGACACTATTTGCGACGACCCCTTATAAACTTGGGGGAATTCCAGTGTCTTTAGTGACTTTAGGATTAGGCAACGACACATCTGCGACCCCATACCCCAACTGGAGTGCTTTCGGAAATCCTCATGCTTGTTCTCCGAATAGAATACTTTCAGCATCTAAATTGACGGTGAGTCTTCATAGGATCACCGCGTCTTAGAATTCTATCGTCAAGTTTATGGAAGTATCAAACTGAAAATTGGCGGAAACTCAAGAGAGACGTCTTTATTTTTGTGCAGTTACTGGGAAAGTACCTTTGGATCGTAGATTCCGGTATAGTGAATGCCGTGAGGGTGTGTCCGCCCCAAATTTTGGCCTTCGACCTAACCACTGTAAGTTGAATACACTTACGAATATGTTATCTATGACAATGAGTAAAATGACGAGTTATTAATAATCCGGATATTTTCCAACGCACTAATTCATCACGAAGGACGAAGTCTTCTACCGAAAGGACATTCCAGAAGACGTACTCGCTTGCAACTCACTCTTGACGGACATCGAGGTGGAGATTGTGAGAGAGAATCATTTTATTTACGTAGCTGACGCTCGAGGCGATGCCTTGATAGTGCACGATATGGATGGAAGTTCTTTTTGGAAGTTGCAGCATAAGAGCATGTACCCTAACCCGGACGATGGGGAATTCAACATTGGAGGCGTTGATTACGTCTATATGTTGGGTGTTAACAGTTTGGGGTTGTCGCCGGCAGATGACGAAAATCGCAACCTTTACTTCCACGCTCTCACGAGTAGGATTGAAAATAAAGTCGGGACGTCGACTTTGCAAAACAAAACTCTGATCGAGAGCAGCAATTCTTCGATTGTTTTTGTGAGTTGTCTTTTTCTCTGTGGAATATTGTATTGTCTCGGTGTAATCACCTTAGGCACTTCTTATACTCTTGAAAACGAAGTTTTAAAAGAGGATGTTGTATCGTCATGCTGTATGCTGCAATGGAGATGCGAAGGAAGAAAAGTTGAACATTCTTGCAGACCTACCCATACAGAATGTCGTCCCAAACTTTGGGGAAAGCGATAAATAAGGACGGTGTGAAATTTTTCGGGATGCTCGAGAATAACTCGTTGAACTGTTGGAATATTGGGGAGGATCTCGGTGATAAGAGCGTAAGAATTCTGGCTCAGGATGACACTCTGTATCAGTACATTGCTTCAACTAAGGTGGGTGAAGAAATGAGCAATGACGAAATAGGAAAACGAGATACGAATGTATTTTGCAGATTATAGTGAATCCAAGTACGAAGAAAGAGGAACTGTTCGTGCTTTCCAATAGGTTCAATAAATTCTCGACTGGGACCGTGGATGCCAGTCAAGTCAACATAAATATTTTCAAAGCAGACGTGGAAACGATTTTGGCAGGAACGAACAATTGCAGGCCGAATTGATGGGGAATGTTGTCGAATCTAGTGTTAATTTGAGTACGCACATCAAGTGCTCTTTTTGATGTAACGTGCGCGTATGAATGTGGATCATACTCTGCCGTTGTATTGAATATATACATTGTGTGAAAGTTGTTTATTTATTTTTTTTGATGATCCGCTGTGATTGTGCATTCGAAAAGAGGAAAAACATCTAATATCCGTCTAGACTGCGATTTTGATGTTTTGTGTTTTTCCCTGAGTCAACATTTATCTACATCTGAGCTGTGTTTATGTCAGTGAGTTTTGAGTAAAAATCACTGGTTTATGTAGTATGTAGCTTTGTAGTGGAAAACAGAGTATAACAATACTGATAACGTCAATGACTGCTTCCATGAGAATATAAAGAGAATGGGACAACATGCCCTGTTAGTTTTATTCCGAAACGTGTTTATAGAGTAGGTACCGCACGATGGAGATTCGCAAATTGAGTCTGCTTTTTCTGATGGTTGCTGTAGTAATTTCAATGGGAGCAACTTCTGATGATAACAGCGGTATTGGCGATGATAGTGGTGATGGTGATGGTGATACCGTTGATTTTGGTGAAAGCAATGGTGACGGTAATACCACTGATAATGGTGAAACCAACGATAATTGTGATAACAGTGGTACTGATGATGCCAATGATAATGGTGATAGCAATGATAATGGTGACACCAATGATAACGGTGAAACCAATGATAATGGAGACGCCAATGATAACGGAGATGTCAATGATAATGGTGAAACCAATGCTAATGGCGATGCCAATGACAATGGAGATACCAATGATAACGGTGATACCAATGATAATGGAGATGCCAGTAATGATGGTGATGCCAATGGTAATGGTAATAACAACACTAATGGTAACGCCAATGGCAATGGCAATTCTAATGGTAATGGCAACACAAATGGCAATGGCAATTCCAATGGTAATGACAACACCAACGGTGACGGTGACAGCTCTGAATCCGGAGAAGAGTGCACATTACAAGAGATAATCAGTTTGAAAATAGTCGATTACGCCTACACTTGCCCATCAGAAAAAGAAGAAGCTCTCGAATCGGGACGATACATACCGAAAAATATTTTCCTGGCAGACATACAACCCTACTACACCAGTGGTGAGCTAATGTCTCTTCAGTGTGCCATTGGCGTATATATTTTGTTTCGCATCGAAAATACGACAATAATTCTTCGATTCGATTTCCTCAAGGTGGCGCGTTGACAATATTCGCGACGACCCCTTTTAAATACAAGGGAACCCCAGTGTCTTTGATGACCATAGGATTAGGCAATGACACGTCTGCGGTTCCTTATCCCAACTGGAGTGCTTTCTTAGATCCTCACTCTTGCTCTCCCGATAGAGTGATTTCAGCATCTAGACTGAAGGTGAGTTGTCACATCCCCAGTCATAGAATTCGATACAGAGGTTCATGGAAGATCATAGAATCATTGAACAAAATCGATGACTCACGAGAGACATCTTAATATTCGTGTACTCGCAGGTGCTTGGACAGCATCTTTGGGTCATAGACGCAGGTGTCGTGAATAGCTTGAGGGTGTGTCAGCCCCAAATTTTGGCCTTCGACTTAACCACTGTAAGTTTGATATCCTTATGATGGACTAATGCGTCCTTATGATGGACTAGTGCTTTCTAGCAATTCTGGTTATTCTTGAACCTTTCAATTCATTGTTTAGAATGGAGTCTTCTACCGAAAGGACATCCCAGACGACGTTCTGGTCTGCAACTCGATCTTGACTGACATAGAGGTCGAGATCGTAGGGGAGAATCGTTTTATTTACGTGGCTGACGGTCCCGGCGCCGCCATTATAGTACACGACGTGATTGAGGGTGCTTTTTGGAAATTGCAACATAAGAGCATGTACCCTGACCCGGATGACGGAGAATTCAACATTGGAGGCGTCGATTACGTCTAT
Organism: Hydrochus callosus; assembly: GCA_033557855.1. NCBI lineage: Eukaryota > Metazoa > Arthropoda > Insecta > Coleoptera > Hydrochidae > Hydrochus > Hydrochus callosus. The sequence continues at coordinate 9,906 of JAUIMY010000025.1, read as the reverse complement.
ATGTTCGGTCTTAACAATTTGGGGTTGTCGCCGGCCGAAGATGACAGTCGCAATCTGCATTTCCACGCTCTAACGAGCAGGATTGAAAATAAAGTCGGGACGTCGGCGTTGCAAAACCAAACTCTGATAGAGGGCAACGATTCTTCGTTTGTTTTCGTGAGTTTTGCCTTGCCCACTGTGGGAGATGGGTGTATTTTCCCCACTGTGGGAAATGGAAGCATTTTCCACACTTTAAAGTTGAATTTTCTTCCAGACCTATCCGCACAGGAAGGCGTCCCAAACTTTGGGTACGGCAATAAATAAAGATGGGGTGAAATTTTTCGGTATGCTCGAGTACAACTCCTTGAACTGTTGGAATATCGAGGAGGATCTCGGTGATAAGAGCATAAGAACTCTGGCTCAGGATGCCGAACTGTTTCAGTACGTTGCTTCAACTAAGGTGGGTGAATGATTAGGAAATGACCGGAGTACTCGACAGAAGAGTATGAATAACAATAAAATTTTGTAGGTCATAGTGAATCCAGTGACAGAGAAAGAGGAACTATTCGTCCTTTCTAACAGTTTTAATAAATTTTTGACTGGCACCATGGATCTCAGTCAAGTCAACATTCACATTCATAAAGCAATCGTCGAAGATATTCTAGCTGGAACGAACAATTGCAGGCGACATTCGTGATTGTTGTCGAATCTGGTGTAACGATGATTTGAGTACGCACACCAAGTGCATCGTGTATTGTACACATACATAATTTACATGGATCGTAGTCGTTGTTACAAATAATAAACAAAATTGAAAAATATCTATTTCTTTTACGCAAAGTGTTTGATATGGGAAAAAATGATTTTTGTGTGCTTGTCACAAAACAAATGTTCCCTCAGGTATTACGAATGGAGGTCAAATAAAGAAAAACCACATGATATGAAATCTTCAACGGGTAAATATTCACAGTCCATAACAAGGCGGGTGTCATATTTTTAAATGTTGACTCGAATCTTAAAAAGTCCACCGATGGATTACGTTCTAACTTGTAATACGTTTTATAATTATAGAGCAGTTGTTTGGTATAGGATTGAGGGGAAAACATAATGATGATCAACCAATAAAGCTACCTCATGCGTAAGAACAAAACTATAAATACACAATACAATAAGAATATAAGAAGGATGGAGTGGCATTTCCCTTTAGTTCTTCCGAAATAGAGTTTAGTGTACTAAACGATTAAAATGCGCAAATTGAGTCTAGTACTCCTGTTAGTCGCTGCGACTTCAATTGTTGCTAATTCTGATGATGGTTACGATGATGATGATTATGCCTATAATAGTGACGACTACTCTGATGGCGAGGGTGGTGATAATAGTGATGACGACGGTAATGATACCTACGATGGTAATGGTGACAGCCCTGAATGTGACGAGGAGTCTCCGTTGCAAACCATAGTCAGTTTGAAACAAGTTGATTACGCCTACAGTTGTCCGTCAGAAAAGGAAGAAGCTCTGAAATCGGGGCGGTACATACCGAAAAATATATTCGTTTTAGATATACAACCCTACTATAATCATGGTGAGTTGATGTATAATACCTGCAATTGTATACTTATGGGTGCTCACTTGCGGATGTTTCTCCAATTATGACTTCCTGAATCATATATATACATAAGTACATGTTCAGTATTGGGAATAAGGAAAGAAATTTTCGTTTCTTTTTCCAAAAGATGGCGTGCTGACAATGTTTGCAACGACCCCATATAGACGTGAGGGAACCCCGGTGTCCTTAGTGACTATAGGTTTAGGCAACGACACATCTGCCACTCCTTATCCCAACTGGAGTGTTTTCTTAGATCCTCATTCTTGCTCTCCGAACAGACTCATTTCAGCATCTAAACTCAGGGTGAGTTGTGATACGAACCTCCTACCGTTAGAATTCGACAATGAGGCTCGTAGAATCATTAAGGAAAATCGATGCGAGAAGACGCGTTAATTTTTGTGTACTCGTAGGTGCTTGGGAAGCATCTTTGGATCATAGACGCCGGTATAGTGAATTTCGCGAGGGTGTGTCAGCCTCAAATTTTGGCCTTCGACTTGACCACTGTGAGTTGAATATCTTCATGGTAACGGACTTTGAGTAGTATAGGATATATTTTTAAACTCTTTGAGTAGTATAGGATATATTTTTAAACGCTTCGAGCAGTGTGGGATATAATCGATGTTCAAACGCGCCAATTTATTATGAAGGATGAAGTCTTCTACCGAAAGGACATTCCCGAAGACGTTCTGGCCTGCAACTCTATCGTTGCTGACATAGCGGTGGAGATTGTAGGAGGAAATCGCTTTATTTACGTAGCCGACGGTGTCGGCTCCGCCTTGATAGTGCACGATATGGGCGAAGGTACTTTTTGGAAGTTGCAACATAAGAGCATGTACCCTAACCCGGACGACGGAGAATTCAACATAGGAGGCGTTGATTACGTCTTCATGTTTAGTCTTAACAGTATAGGGTTGTCGCCGGCCGGTGACGAAAATCGCAGTCTGCACTTCCATGCTCTCGCGAGTAGGATTGAAAATAAAGTCGGCACGTCGGCTTTGCAAAACAAAACTCTGGTGGAGAGCGATGATTCGTCGATTGTTTTCGTGAGTTTTCTCCCTGCGCTTTTGTTGCGAAGATAAGTGGATTATTTTTCCAGACCTACCCTTATAGAAAGGCGTCCCAGACTTTAGGGACGGCAATAAATAAGGACGGGGTGAATTTTTTCGGGATGCTCGAGAACAACTCCTTGAACTGTTGGAATATTGGGGAGGATCTCGGTGATAAGAGCATAAGAACTCTGGCTCAGGATGCCAATCTGTATGAGTATATCGCTTCAACTAAGGTGGGTGATTAGGAAATCGCCAGAGTGGTGAACAGAAGTATACAACAAAAAAAAAACTTTGTAGATTGTAGAGAATCCGAAGACGAAGAAAGAGGAACTGTTCGTGCTTTCTAATAAGTTCAATAAATACCTGACTGGGACCATGGATCTCAGTCAAGTCAACGTTAATATCTTTAAAGCGGACGTGGAAACGATTTTATCAGGAACGAACAATTGCAGGCCGAATTGATGGGGATTGTTGTCAGATTTGATTGTGCACATCAAGTGCTCTTTTAAATCGTGCGCATGATATGCGTATGGATCATTTGTCATCCATTGTTACGAATAATAAATTAAATTGAAGCTGTTTATCAAATTTTTTGCACACGGTGGAAGATTAATTTTTGCAGACGACATCTTGCCACGCAATAAATATTCTTGGTGCTGCGGACGACAGTCAAATAAAGTTAAACCCCATCATGTGAAATGTTCATGACGAGGCGAGTGTCATATTTTTAAATATTGACCTGAATTTCATAAGGTCCACCAATGGGCAACGTCCATTTTTGTTATAAGCTTAAAATTAGACGACAGTTGTTTGGTTTAGGATTGGGGATTAACATGGTGATGTAACAATTGGGCAGTAAATCTGCCTAATATTGAAGAGCAAATCTGTGCATGAACATTTTCACGAGAATATAAAAAGAAGAAAAGGGGCATTTTCCCTTAGTAATTCCGAAAGTCATTACACGATGGAGGTTCCCAACTTGAGTTTACTACTCCTGTTAGTTAATGTTACTTCAATCTTTGCAACTTTCCTCGGCAACGGCGATTTTCTCAACGATGACAGCGTTGAAAGTGGAGAGGAGTCTCCATTGCAACCGATAGTCGGTTTGAAACAAGTTGATTACGCCTACTCGTGTCCGTCACAGAAAGCAGAAGCCCAAGCATCAGGGCAGTACATACCGAAAAATGTTTACATCCTAGAGATACAACCTTACTATACCCAGGGTGAGTTACTGTACAAAAATGCGTAAAAAAATGTGTGAAAATACGTTAAGAAAAAAAAACGTTTCCATTTCGTACAGATGGCGCGTTGAAAATGTTTGCGACGACCCCGTATAGACTTAAGGGAACTCCGGTGTCCCTAGTGACTATAGGTTTGGGCAATGACACGTCATCAGCACCTTATCCCAATTGGAGTGCATTTAGAGATCCTTATGCTTGCTCGGCGAATAGGATCGTTTCAATAACTAGATTGAGGGTAGGTAGTCGTAGTGTCACGTTGAGGATTTTAAAGCGGGAGGTCGAAAAATCCTCAGGCTGAAGGTCGACAATTGACAGTTTCTTTATTTTCGTGCAGTTACTTGGGAATCAACTTTGGGCCTTAGATTCGGGTTACATAAATAACGAGAGGGCGTGTCAGCCCCAAATTTTGGCCTTCAACTTAACCACCGTAAGTTGAACAGCCACTTGACGAGTTTTTCTAATAATTAATGATATTATCAATAGTTGTAAAATCGATTATAATTAATTATAATGTCAATAATTATAACACCAATTAATTATCGTCAAAAATCTGGTTATTCCCTAACGCACCGATTCATCACAAAGGATCAAGTCTTCTACCGAAAGGACGTTCCATCGGAAGTTCTGGATTGCAATTCTCACTTGATAGATATAGAGGTGGAGATTGTGGGTGATGATCATTTTGTTTACGTGGCTGACGCCAGTGGCGCCGCCTTAATAGTGCACGACACGAGCAACGGTACCTTTTGGAAGTTGAAACATAGGAACATGTACCCTAACCCCGATGATGGGGATTTCAACATAGACAAGACACATTACGTGTCAATGTTGGGCATCAACAATATTGGATTGTCACCGGCCAGAGATGGGAATCGCAATTTGCATTTCAACGCTTACACGAGCAGGATCGAGAATAAAGTCCGGACGTCGGCTTTGCGTGACCGAAATCTGATCGAGAGCGGCAATTCTTCGATTGTTTTCGTGAGTGTTTTTTTTTTCCTATGGGAAATTTCCCTCCTTTCGATTCTAATCTCTTTCTGCGCTTTTGTTGACATTATAATCCTTCTCCTATGGTATAATATGATAGGTTGTGTATATAACCTATATATTTATATATAGGATATATAGGAAATATATACGTTATATCAATCGGATTAGATTCAAAAAAGGAAGGAATTTTTTCCAGACCTACCGGTACAGAAAAGCGTCCCACACCATGGGGACGGCAATAAGTAAGGGCGGTGTGAAATTTTTCGGGATGCTCGAGAATAACTCCTTAAACTGTTGGAACATTGGGGTGGATCTCGGTGATAAGAGCATAAGAACTCTGGCTCAGGATGCCAACTTGTATCAGTATATTGCTTCAACTAAGGTGGGTGATTGAAAAATTACCGGAATGGTGAACAGAAGAATGCGAGGAATGCGAATGAATTTTGTAGATCATAGAGAATCCGAAGACGAAGAAAGAGGAACTGTTCGTGCTTTCCAATAAGTTCAATCAATTCCTGACTGGGACCATGGATTCCAATAAAGTCAACTATAATGTTTTTAAAGCAGACGTGGAAACAATTTTAGCTGGAACGAACAACTGCAGGATATGAGGATTCGCATCGAGGGGACGTCGTTAAATTTAGTGTTGATTAGAGTATGCGGATCAAGTTTTCGTTTTAATGCATTATACGCATATGGATTTTTTCTCTTTGTTGAGAAAGTTTCAAGTAAATTAAAGGTGTATTGCACAAACAGGCTGTTTATTTGTTAGGTATTATTACTGCCGTTATCATGTTGGTGTGCACGTATTAGACGTGGAAAAAAAGCATACCTAGGCTGCGATGTTAACGTAATGCTAATTAGTGCATAGGGATATATAGATTAATTGGTAATACCAGTAGTAGGCACTTGATGTGAGACAAACCAAATATTTGGTTCGAACTGTGCCTGCGTTGATATAAAAAGGGGAAGTTGTTTTCCCTGCTTACTCTTCGAATAATGAACATCGCGTCGAGTCTCTTTGTTCTTTCTCTGAATGTTCTCGCGATAAGTGTAAATGCAGATGGTGACGTGGACGACTGTCCTCTGACCATCAGAGCTCGACTCAAACAGGTCGACTATGCTTTTCCTTGTCCCGATTTGAGGGACGAGGCTTTAGCGTCGGGGGAGTTCGTACCCAAAAACTTGTACATCCTGGACATCCAACCGTACTACGACAATAGTGAGTTGAAATTTTGTCACTTTCCACGAGAGTCGCGTCTAAATGTGACACGTTCAAGACGGTAACTTGACCCTCTTCGCCACGACACCGAGGAGACTCGATGGGACTCCCGCATCTTTGGGCACTTTGGACCTCGGGAATCCCTCGGCAGGGATAACTCCTTATCCCAATTGGATTGCCTATTTGGATCCCAACTCTTGTCGCCCTGACAGGGTCGTTTCTGCTTGGAGGATGAAAGTGAGTTGCTGTGGGAACGGGATATTCTTCAGTCTCCACAAGTTAAATTCTGGAGAGCGTAAGGGAGGCAAACACGAGGGAAACTTTGGTGTTTTAGGTGACCGATGGCCTCCTTTGGACTGTGGACACTGGTGTTGTGAATTCAAAGAGAGTCTGCCAACCTCAAATCCTAGCTTTTAATTTAACATCTGGCGCTGTCTCCTACAGAACGGACATCCCCGACGACGTGCTCGCTTGTTCTTCCTCTCTCCTCGACGTTGAAATCGAGTCGACCAGCTCTTCGACTTTCGTCTACATCGCCGATTCCATAGGGACCTCTCTGATCGTCCACGACGTGTCCGCGAAGAAATTCTGGAGGAGGACGCATCCCCAGATGTACCCGAATCCGGATGACGGTTTTTTCACGGTCGCCGGTCACAATTACACCTTCATGGTCGGACTCAGCAACGTCGCCTTGAGTCCTCCGATCAACGGAAGCCGTTTCCTGCATTTCCACGCTTTGGCCAGCAGGACGGAAGTTAGGATTTCCACTGGGGATTTGCGGGATCCGGCCAACGGCGATTCCGGATTTTACGTTTATCCCGACAGGAGGAGGTCCCAGACTTCCGGGACGGTCATAAACGGAGAGGGCGTCGAGTTCTTCGGGATGCTGTCGAATTCTTCGGTGAACTGCTGGGATACGCGGAAGGACCTGACGGATTCCAACGTCTACACCATAGCTCGGGACCCGAACCTGTACGAGTACGTCTCCTCGATGAAGATCGTCCTCGATCCGAACAGCGGGAAGGAGGAGCTTTGGATGCTGAACAACAGATTGGATCGGTACATCGACGGCACTCAAGACTTGACCCAGAACAATTACGTTATACTTTCGGGGGACATGGACAGCATATTGTCCGGCTTAGGGTGCAGGAGCGGATAGGGAAAGACCACTTTCCTCGTCGTTTCTTTTATTCTCCAACGCAAAATATACAAGAGCTAAACTTGGATAGGTCTGTGTTTCTTGCTGTCCTCATCGCTGCTGCTGTCCATATCCCTGAGATTCCCCTTGAGGCTCACGCCGGTGCGCGGTTCTTCGTCGTCGCTGTCGCTGTCGTTGTTCAGGTTCAGGTCCCTGTAGAAGCGGATTTTCGGCGGGAAGACTTCGAGGATCCTCCTCGAGTTCTTCCCGTTCGGACTTCGGGCGAATTTGGGCACGACCGATTTGCCTGGTTTAGACGAAAAAGTTCGCGATAATTGTCCGCACCTCAATTGATACTATCTACTCGTCACTAGCGGAGAACTCTCGAAGATTCTCTAAGCAATAAATAAGCGTTAGACAAGTGGAGGCGATGCACGTAAAAGGCGCCTCCTTCCTCTCCCATTCCCGGCGTCGGCCTTCCTGGGTTAGTTTTCGTTCGTCTGCAATTCGCTGGGCACGCGCCTCAACGAGGCCGAATCGTTAGATTCTGTCGAAGAAATTAATGAGTTAATGAACGGACAGGGCGGCTCGCAATTCGTTCGGAGGCAACTCACCACCATGGCTCGATCTGGTGGTTGGGCGAGTTAGTCGGTTAAGAGGAAATCTTTGTTAGTTTAGCATACACAGATATTTTCGGGCTAGAACAAAAATTAGTGCTGGTTTCACTCAGTGTTTCGGCGTTACCCCATTCGTCCAAGCTTTTTCTGCGCGAAAACGGAACCTCACCAATAGGATCCTGCATCCTGTAGAATTCGGCCAAGTCCGCCCCCGAGCACAGCGGCGTGTCCACTTGCACGGTGCAGTCGAATTTCGAGTAGTTCACTTCGTACCCCTGCCTGTCCTTGTTGTAGCTGACCACCGGCTCGAACCTGTGGCCCCAGAGTATCTCGGAGGTGACGTAGCTCGATCTGGCCTGCGTCGTTTGTCCCGTGCTCTCGATCGTCCCCTCCAGGATGACCACCACTTCGAATTTATCCTGGAGTAGGTCGCCGGCCGAGACGTGGTAAAGAGGCGACTCCTGGTCGATCTTATGCAAAATGGTCATCGGCCAGATGAAGAAGAGATCGCCGTCGCAACCGTCGGCGTTGACGGCCAATTCCGTCTGAAATTGCGACAAAACTTCTCCCTCTTTGGTCGTCTTCTGGCGGATGAGCTGCGCCCTTATGCTCGCCCCTATGATGTGGCTCTTCCTCATGTCCCCGACGCGGAACATCAGGCACAGCTGACCGTCCCTCTGGCTGACGACCGCGTACTTGGAGAACAGCAGGGTTTGCGTGCGGTGCTTGGGCCTCGTCATCTTCGCGAAGACTATGCCCACCATGAACGCTTGTATCATGACTCCGGCTATGCTCTGCAGGCACATGACGAAGATGGCCTCGGGGCACTCCTCGGACGTGGCCCTCGACCCGTAGCCGATGGTGTGCTGAGTTTCGATGCTGAAGAGGAAGCACGAAGTGAAGGAGTAGAGGGCCGACACGCAGGGCTGCCAGTCGGAGGAATCCACGTTCTGCGGCTCGAAATCTCCATGGGTGAAGGCGATGAGCCACCAGATGACGGCGAAGCCCAGCCACGAGAGGAGGAAACTCAGGGCGAAGATCAAAAGGGTCCAACGCCATTGGGCGTCCACTAAGGTGGTGAAGATGTCTTGCAAGAAGCGCAGTCTCCTCTTGGATATCCTGGACTGCAGGATGTTGCAGTCGCCATTCTTGAAGATGGCCCTCCTGCGGATTTTCCGCACGGCTCCGGGGCGAAACCTCCTGAAATGTGGAAACCCATTTAGGGCCGTTCGCACCTCTGAACAATAGCATCTATTGCCTTGCTAATACCACCAAAATTCCTTCACTAGGATTGACTATAATGTTAGTGACTACCTAAGTTATACCACTGATACCACTAAAATAATCAATGATTATACATCAACATTTGTTTAACCAGTGAGTACGGACCTATGTAGTCATTGGTGTAACGGTGGTGAAATGCTTCACAACAAAATTACTATTGTAAAGGTAGATGTAAACGACCATTGAAACTTACGCCTCCACCAAAAACGCGTCGAAAATCGAGAAATCGGACGCACTTTGGCGGAGGCGCCGGGAAATTAATTCCATCGCGTTGTCATTTTCATTATTCCCGTTAGAATTTGTCCGTTTTTATGTCCACACGGATAACATTCCTTTCTTAATATCAAAATAGCTCGGGCCTCCGGCCCTCGCCTAAGCCCGTCCACACGAAAAATGTTCCTTTCTTAATATCAAATTGGCTCGGGCCTTCGGCCCTCGCCTTAGCCCGTTCGTACCAATAATATTCTTAATTACAAAATAGCTGGGGCCTCCGACCCACCATGGCTTTAATTGGATCATTAAACATCGCAACTCGACAAACACCAAAATTATATCATAAACATTTAATGATCCTACGACTAAAAAGTGAGATTGGAGGAAAGCAAACACCGCCAGGTCCGCGCGCACCAAACAAAGATAAGTCCCCCAACTCCGGGAAAACGAAAGTAATCCACAGGACAAAATTATATCCTCTCTCACCTACTCCCAGCTCCAGGGGATCGCGGCGCGTAAATCCCAGGGGACAGGTCGTTGTTGGGCAAAATCCTCGGAGGCTGGTCG
>JAUIMY010000259.1:0-52438 GCA_033557855.1 Hydrochus callosus | reverse complement strand
GGGGATATGTAATGGATCTAGTAGCTGTACTTTCGATATAGTGGATATAATTTGGATAAGGTGGATGTAAGTGTACAAATTTTGATCAGCGAATCGCCCCTCGATCCATCCCCCTAAGCGCGCTCGATGATTTCGACCCCATGAACTGCACCCACCGGAATCAAACGAATTCGATCGTCCAATAAGTTTTAGGTATGCAGATGTGCCTATTCAGAGGCGGCAGCGGCATAAAGCACATTAGTCCCCCCCCCTTGCAATTAAACGTTTCCTCCATTTGCCAATTTGCTCGGCTCGGCTCGTTAATGAATGTGTTGGGCGATGACAGTTCCGCTACTAATCAAAGGAATGCAAATTAAACGTAATTATCGTTTACTTTTAATCAACTCTCGGGCACTGCGATATTCGCCGTAAAGTACTTTCACCTGAAACGGTGCCGATGCTGGGCGAATTAGATTTGCCCAACTTCAGGGCTGTCTAGTGTGATAAGTAAACCTGGACGCCGATTGGCCGTTCGGGGATGCCTGATAAAGGGTCCTTTACGGAATTATCGCTAATTAGAGTCGGTCGATCCGTTTCACTGGGAGCCTGCGACATGGACGTTGCGTCCTAAATCGGCAGGTCTGAAGGGACTTTTACTTTTCTAGCCACGGGGTTGTCAAGCCACAATTCAGTCATACGTATCGTCACGGGGTTGTTAAACTACTAGTTTCGATTCAATTAGGGTCCGTATATACATGGATCTAGGGTTCAATCATACGTATTGTTACGTAACGTAACATGGACCGCGCGCGCCATCTATGAGCGGATAGCGAAAGTTGCCTTTTTCAGAGGATACGGTTCCTTGTTTTGAGATTCGTCGGTTCAAAGGGAGTGTAATGTAATTCGGTTACATCGAATCGAAATGCTCTTTGCCCCCTTTGCCGCAACAAACGTCAGATTTGAGGGTTGTTTGTTCCAACCGTCGCAGCAGGTGTACACAATGCGATGCAAATTGTACGTTCGCTAATTGAAATGACCGTGTTAAGATGAACGTGCATTGTTGCGCAGAGGAGGTTAATTAACTGGAAGTATGTTTCTTCCCGACCGATAACCCTTCCACCCCCCCCTCGGGGCTTCCGCCGGCGTAATCCCAACAAAAAGGGGATTAATTATTTTCGACGGTCCGTCGGTTGGAGCAAACATACGAATTTTTGCCCCCCTCCGTTTCCACAGCGAAGCCCTTAACCCCATAAATATCTTTGGCGAGGTAATCGCCGAGCGGAGTCGGAATGCCCACATCTAATTTTAATTAATCAGGTCGAAAATGGATTTTGGCAGGCGCGTACGTAATTACGTTCTTCACTTGTCCGCCGGAGAGCCGGGGGCGTTATTGAACGATTAAAAATTAATCTACAAATGGATCCAATATCTCACAGAGTTTAAGTCCTTTATTAAAGCAAACACCCGAACTAATCAAGTTTTTACGGGGGGGAAATTATTTTTTATGGCCCTCCTCCCGAAACCGACCCTCGCGCCCCGCCGACCGGTGGGGCTCCCCCGCAGCCATACAACAGTAATTAGTCGAACCTGGTATTGGGAAAAAACTTTCATTAACAAAGTACACTTTGAAATTGCTCCGCTCTTAATTGGAAATTTATTTTTTTAATTAACCCGTTCGCTAATGTGTTCGTGCATAGCCAAACAAAACGCACCTAAACCCCGGTGTTTTTCTTTGTGTGCGCGATAGGATTTTTTCTCGTCCTTCCCTTCTCTCGGCCGTGATTATACTTAGGTTAGATTATTTTGTTCTAACCATGATATCCACCTATTCGTAATTCTCCTAGCAACTATTCGGCAAATAAAATAATATTTCATAGCTTATTCGGTGAATAACTTTATTAGGTGGTTTATTATCATAAGAACAGTTTGTTATCGTTGGTATTTACAGGTAAAGTGTGGGTTACGTTCTTCGTATGTTGCCATGAGCTCGCTACATGCAAGCTTGCACGCAAATTCGTCGATTCACTAGTAGGTGCAAGTCCGACGCGAGCAAATCCGTCGCGCAAGTGCGGCGCGAGTAAAAGTGTACGTGAGTGCGGGCCTACTCTCGAAGGTTCAATCTGTAACCTGCATCTGCCTGGATTGCCCGCATGCACGTCGCTTCGTGAATAGCCACCCATTAGAATAAATTAGATCAAAGCTCGCGTCTCCCTTGACCGTTAAATTCGGAATAAATTCCGGCAACTCCGAATCCAGCTTTCCCGTCCGTTCCTTCAACTCGAGCGAGTGTTTGTTTAAGCTTTCCGAAGCCCCGCTCCAGCAGGGAGCCATGCTTAATTGACCGCTCCGCGAGAATAAACAATTTCCGGCCGAATATTCGGCGCGGCGAAAAAAGGGCGGCCGCGTCTCCTCCTCGTGTTTTCTAATCCCCACGAATTAAGCGTGCGCGTGCTGTTTATCTTTTGCGTTAAGCGCGCCAAAATACATAACCACTGTCCGCAGAACTTTAAGGATTTTCGGCCCTTTTACCGGAGCCAATTAAGCGGACCGCGGGCCCCGACCGTCAAAGGGTCGGGATTTGTTGGATGAAAAAATTGTCCGGACGAGTGGACCAACTTTCGGCCGTTTAATTTTGTTTGAATTTAAACGAGGCTTGCGGATCGCAGACGGCACATGCGAGGGCTTAGCCCGGAGTGGGCTAGGGTTGTTCGGAATTTATGGTGGGCCAGCGTATTCAATTAAGTTATTCGGTGAGGATATCAATTCCAGTTTTCGGTTTAAAACTTTTCATTTAATTTAATTATGTCGTTATTTAAGCGCGGGGTGGGGGTGTGCTTCGTACGTCCATTACCTAAATGATTAGTCGAATAGTATATGCAAGGTAAGTGCCGAGTGTGTGCCAGATATGCGCTGGGTATACGCCAGGCGTGTGCCAGATATGCGCTGGGTATAAGCCAGGCGTGTGCCAAGTGTGTGCCAGATATGCGCTGGGTATAAGCCAGGCGAGTGCCAAGTGTGTAATTTTGTCATTTTTTTGTAATAAATTTTCGCATCAAAATTTTATTTCGTGAACATTATGTTTTTACTAGGTCCTCTTTCCGCGTAACGAAAGGAGAAAGGACGTGAGGACACTTTGTTGGAGTAACGGCTCTGCGGCGAGATAAAACTAATGATGGGGTCCTCCGCTGGTAACTGATACATCTGCGGCCGCAGCAATGATTAGAGCAACATAATGAGGAGGCAGACAAAGAGCAAAGTGTCTCCAGGAACATTTACTGTCCAATTAGGATTTATGCAAGACGTTTGATGTTTGTATTCTGTTCAGACGCGAATAATGATTCAAAATAACGAATTTTATCACCGCATTTCCGGATGATCATTATTCCTTCCGTGGCGTACTTTATAAATTGTGGATTAGGATGGTTTGTTTGGATTACGAAGACGTTTGTTCCAATGAAAATGGTTTGAGTCAAGATGGTTTGTTCGAATGAAGGTTTGTCGAATTAAATGAAGACGTTCAATTAATCAGAAACGGTTATTGTTACGCGCGCGGTTCATTCAACGGTGGCGGCTCATCGGAGGTCCGTTTTATTAGATCGAGAAAATGCGGCTCACTATTTGAATAGAACAAAGTGGCAATAAAGCCGGTCGGCAGTAATGGAATATCGTTGAGCAATAGTCCCGGGCCCGTTGCAATCCGGGCAGGACCAAATCTCATTTGGCCTCTTTGCGGGCTGAAAACAAGGGAGCGCAGAGGTCCTTTCAGTCCGGGCACGTCGGCCAATCAATCAAACCGCATTTTCATATCCACTAACTCGCCTTTCCGCCACTCCATGTTCGTTTTATACTGATTGAAAAATAATAACGCGTCTATATTGGATCTTTATGAATTATTCTCGCAACATCAATAACTCCCTTGCCACTTTATTGATGGGAGCCGGAGAAATGCAATAAAGATGGAACGGACTGGATTGGCCAATTTTTTCCGGGCGGGAAATGCGACAAAGAACTATGACTTTGTTTGGGAAACTGCCCTTAAAATAGTAAAGTTGCCTTTGCTGGGGGATCTGTATGTATGTTAATAAACCATTAATTAAATATTAATTTAAAAAATCCATGGAGCCGTGGCACACGCAACGAAATGGAGTTTTCGCAAATTCTTCCTATTCGCGAGGAATCTATATTATTCTTCCTGAAGGATCTTTATACAAGTCGGAAAAGTGGAGGTACAAAGGATGAAACAAAAGGAATTAATTCAGGCGTACAAGGCGGAATGTTGTTTTCGGAATTAATTCGAGCAGCCATAATAATTATATTTCCCGTTTCGCGAACATATTATATACACCATTATCACGTGGGCATGCGGCCCCCATGGTCCGGAATAAACATTCGTTATATTCCCAGCGGCAATTTCCTATTTTCCTTAGCTAACCTGGCCATCACATGCTCGGACGGTCAGCAAGCCCTACCTCGTTATACATACAATAAATATGGACTAATAGACCTGTTTTGTACGTAAACATCGTTATTTCTGCGGAGAGTCCGCAGGATAATGTAAATTTTTCTTGTGCAGCCCCTCCGCTCCCTCGTCCTTTCGGGCACTTGCCCAACCGCATTTCCATGCCATCCCCGAGTCTGGTCAAGAGCTCGCTACACGATACTAATAAAGGAGCTGAAATAATGTTATTGTTGCGCATTACTCGGAAAAAATTACCCGTGGCTGAAATTCTGCATGCGGCGCTTTACTCGAAACCGGAGGAAATTCAATCATCATTTGAGTGCAGAAAATGCAAGAAATTGTTTTCATTACTCCGTTCAACCTATTTGTTCAAAAAAATTATTACTTAGGCGATATCAGGCGATTATCTTACTCAAATCGTTCCATTTTCAATGCGTCCGTTGGAAAAAGGCGACGCATCCCCGAAGGAATGATGATATTCCAATTAGGGAAGCCCTACCTCCGTCGCAGAAAGGAAACGCGCGATTAGCCTCACTAAGGTCCTGGTCGGAGTACATATGAATATGTAAAGTGCCCTCTAGTTTGAAGAGCAAATGAAGACACGTATCCCGCGCGTATGCAAATTCCAATCTGTCGATAATAATGATTTCGACGCGTGGACTACTTCTTATTGAACTAATTTGCCCGTGGTTACAGAACCGCCAGTGCTAAGCTTGTGCTTTTCTGTATACACGTCTCCGCATGCATCTCCCTCCGTCCCCCATTCAGACGCCACCCCCTCAGTCCGCACACACACACACACATACAGATTTAAATACATCATAAAGCTGCGGAAACGGTTCGGGACCGACTCATTATTCGGACAAGTTTCGAGAGATTTCAGCCCGGGGTGGCGTGCATTCAGGTCGCTTGTTAAATCCGATTGTTCGGACGACGCGACCGACGGACGGACGAATCTTAATTTCAATTGCATTCGGTCCAGGTTTTGATTAAGGAACATATTTATAATCGAAGTTTAAGGTCGCCCTTTTATTGTATATTAGCATTGAATAAACAGTACCTACTGTTTATTCAACGATATGTAATATCCCAAACTTGGATAGTAAATATTTTGTATAGATTTATATTTGTTTGTACGTATTTCATTTAGTCATTGGTAACTTTGCCCACAGATTGTGGATGAGTCAAGCTTCTCCGGATGCGGACTTGTTTTCAAATTCTTGTAATAAGGCATTAATTTTTTTATTTTCCATAACCGCGTAACCAATTATTTAATAGTCAGTGTAAGTCTGTGTATAACCATTTACAATCATTTAATAATAAACAATTCAATTAAATAATATAAAAGTATTATTCGTTACAGATATCAGCTAATCAAAGTTAGATAACCTTTGTTATCTAACTCGTTTTAACTAACCGCGCTTAGTTAACCTTTTTTTATTTTTTAATTTATTTTATTTAGAGAACCACGATTACTCAACCTTCAACGAAAACTATGTTTAGTTCATGGTTAGTCACCTAATCATGGTTATTCAACAAGAATTAACTAACCATGTGGCTAGTCGACACGACAAAATCACTCGCCCCCTCATGAAATTATGGAGAACGAAAACTAGTGGAGAAAATTGTTCGGGCGAATCGAATCGGCCCCCATTACGGCAAAAGTATCGGGAATGTCCACTTCCAACGAGATGCACTCTTAACACGGAAGATCAAGTAGCGATGGTATATGGCAATTGGGTCCGAGGCCCTTAACAAGAAGTTTTGCCGGACCGGCGGGAGGGGGCGGGGCGGGAGGTCCCCTTTTCCGGCCTCAGTGTCCATATTTTCCACGGAATATCCTCCTCCAGGTAGTATAACAATGAATTGAAAATAAATA
The DNA here is from genome assembly GCA_033557855.1 of Hydrochus callosus. Taxonomy (NCBI): domain Eukaryota; kingdom Metazoa; phylum Arthropoda; class Insecta; order Coleoptera; family Hydrochidae; genus Hydrochus; species Hydrochus callosus. The sequence continues at coordinate 46,121 of JAUIMY010000259.1, read as the reverse complement.
CCCGGCTCAAATAGCCGATACAGAATAACGAGGTCCGTGAAATGTGTTTCGTCAAGTGGAAGTTTACATCATTTCGAAAAGGCTATTTAGACGGGCCGGGCTGTAGCAGGGCCCTCGACCGGATCACGCTTGTTGTTATTCCGTCTAGTCGGGCCAGTAATGGTCCTCCTCTCGCTGCATATTCGCAAATATAACGGTCCGACGTGAACTTATTCCTATCGTCATCCGCGGGGGGAATACGGGGCTAAGTCCCCTAATTGAACGAGCGAGTGGACTTTCCGGGAATGCCGTCCGAGTGCGCTCAATCGGCCGAAATATTTCCATTCCGCCGGCTAAAAATTCGCAGGCTGGTTAAATTTCCACAAGGCAACGCCATCGAAAGTGATCGGAAACCATGTCGAGTTGAATTTCCCGCTCAATTTTGGCACACAAAATGCTGAAGTAGACTCCTAGACTAGTTTTTATTACGTATGGTCAAGGACCATCTAATTCTATCACCTTTGGTATGGTATGAGAAATACTGACGGCCAACATTGCAAAATCAAGGGAACTAATTGAATTGACGCGTTGGATCTACTACTAAATTGGCATTCCAAGAGCCCTTCTTTTTCATTGAATCGACAATCTGCATACGGTTAGGTTGATAATAGGCTGTGCGGCCGTATGCTTTTAATGGTATGATCCTTGTTCGTAGGTACCTACGTGAGACTCTTATAATGATCTCGTGATTCATTAAGCCGGTCGGTTCATTCCCTCATTTATATCTGCCGCGGGCTTCAGCTGAGGATGTTCAGACATGCATGGGAGCAGCGTACACCAGATCGTAAGAAAAATTAGATTTAATGATCCGCGAATCAACATCCAAGTTTTGTTCTTCGCTTCCAGTATCTAACCGTTCGTTGCAGCTGATGTGAAATACCTGAGATTTTTTCAGTGTAAAAATCTAATATGAAATCAACCTTAGATCCAGACCACTTTTCCATTAGTAAATGCCGTGAGATCATTAAGAATTAAGATTGCACTTCCCGCTCAGACTTCACGTGGTACACCCGACCGAAAAAATTAACTAATTGAAATGATGATCGATTGATGAAAAATTAATGCTAAGATACTACCTATCAAAATTGTTGTACATTTAGGGATGTAGAACTCTTCGTGGAGATTCCATCTCCCCGCATCATCGTATGGAAAGAGGGGCACACAAAGGAGCCGCAAACCCAATATTTTATAAATTCGTCCAATCATGTCAAAGCTACGTAATCAGCCCGAAGACAAGTAGAGTATTAGGTTCTGATCAGCAATCGTTTAGGGACAGTGGGGTGAGTTCAGACTGGGCGGTCTCCTTTAACGAGGCGGATTGGATTGGATTTGAATTGGTTTAAATCGAACAGCATTGGGGTGGATATATTCGGTTTACACATCTCGATCCGGCGTTCATTCATGACGGCCAACCGTCCTGGCAATTCGGAGCGCGCCCGTTCGCCCGATCTGTTTTCATGCCGAAGGAAAATATGCGCAGGGCGAAAATAAGGTTTTGGTCGGGCATTGTTGTTGGGCTCGCGTCGTCGGTCAGAAAAGAGGAAAAATACTGTTTGCGGCGCTGCCGCGGTCGGAATCTCCCCGTCGACCGTGGAAATCCTCCCAGTGCATAAATCACATTTCATAATGCCGGAACTTAAAAACCCCCGTTCCGGTTGGCCTCTTTAAAATTTAATAAAAGTCTTATAACGCACACTTCAGAGGTGGATAAATTCAATAAGAAAACCTTTCAATCACGCGAGATTTTGTTATAAACTGACGGCGAATTTTCACTGAAAATGTTTCCTCGTTATTCAATTAGGGCCTCCTTATCCATTTTTTCCTTCCGCCTGTTCTCTTTCTTTTCTCTCCAACGCACTGTCTTTTCCACCATCCCCTCTTTCTCGCCATCATTCTCTCACTCTCGCACCCTCGCATTCTCTACATCCCTCTCTCTGCTTCTTACTCGTCCGCTCAGTCGGCCAATTCGGATTCATGCAGCGTATATTCATAACCTGTCCGTAATTATTTATTACGGCCGTAGTTGGTGGGTGCGTCGCCGGATTTGGGGCCCTTTTTCCCGATAACTTGCCGGAGCCTCCCTCCCCCCCCCATGCCGATTGTTCCTCCAAAACGAAGGCTCGTTAGTGACGGATTAGTGAGGTACGTGCCGGGGGTGCCTGATTTCTCCCGACCTTACTACCCCCAGAGCTGCAATTAGCCCTAGTTAGAGATAGATGCGAGCGCTTTGTGTAATTGCGAAACACTGTTCGCCTTGTTTGGCCTCGCACAGCACCGACTGAAAATAACTACTCCCTATATTCATTTTAATTTGGGGGATTTAAAGAATCGCCTCTCTGACACCCCGGCCAGTCTATAATGCGAACAGCTTGTTCGAGTCTCTCAAATTTTGAAAAAGATACGTTAAACTTTTTCTCCGTTTGCTCGAGTTTGGAAAAAATGCGTAAACAGATTTCATCCCCATCAGGCCATCAACCTTCACCCCTTGAAGTTGACGCACCTATTCCTGAATAACCGTGAACATTCCATAATTAATTTTCACAGATATTTTTACACATCTTATAGTTTTAATAGTAACAGCGATAGTTCATCACAGATTCAGACGATACATCTGCGAAACCGGTGTCGTGCTACACCCCCCAAGTCGGGATATACACGGGAATTAAATGTTTGATGAGAGCGCCGGAATGCCAAATTAATTAAGTTTGGTAATTAGCAATTCGTCAGCTCATGACAATTTAATTATGTCAACTTCGCAGTCTGTGGACTCAGTACGTTCTAGCAGAAAATAAACACACAAATACCTTCAACGTGCTCGCAGGGCAAATCCAACAATAATGTAATTATTATTTATGAAGGAGAACTAATATGGATTACGTATAAGGACTGTGCTGTGGGGCCTCGAGCCAACCTATTTATTCTAGCCGATTCTGTACAATTGTACGCGTTAATTTGTCGCGAGACGATTTTGAAAACTCTACAATCTGATCGTATTACGCCTTGGACCTTCTCCAATCTGACACGTTAATGAATCGCGAAGAAAACCTTCTTCCTAACCATAAAACCATAAATTTAACCTCAAAACATAAATTTTATCACCCACGGTAAAAAATGAAAAACCAACAGCCCCAAGTTCGATCGAACAGCGCAGAGCAAAAAACGAAGTGAAAGCATGTAATTGACCTTAGGTGAAATTGGAGTTTTGAGTAATGGGGCTCAACCCCTCCGTTCGGTCGCCGCGTCACAGCGCCCCCTCACGCCCCGTCTCACCACACGTCGTGACCAATGTGCGCTTAGCTTGATTAAAGTTTTAATATATTTAGTTGGTTGGCAATAGATGGGAGCCATCTCCTATGAAGTCTGTCCCGGGAACGGGTGGAGCCGTGACGAGATCCTCCTGAATGTATGCATGATCCTGTTAAAGTTGGATGTGACCCAGGCGATGCGATGCGATGCGACGCCGGACATGCGGTCACGGCTGGGGATGAATTTTTCATCCCCCCCGGTCATGTGTCAATATATATCTCATCATTTAAGAGATGTAAGAAATAATATCCCCGGAGGACTTTCGCACTTATGACGGCGAGAGGGGCATTTTGTAGTATGGCACCCCTGATGGATGCCACTTCTGATGGAATGAGGGAGATTACAAATTTATGGGGTCAGGTAGACGGGGTGAACCGTCTGATGGACCTCAAATTTCAATTACTCGCTCGTTCAGTATTACGATTCCGCTAAATTATGATCTAACTAGGTATTAAGGCCGATGTTTAACAATTTTCAAAAATTTCCATCCCTTAAGGGGTCTTCAAAAACTTCCATCCCTTAAGGACGAGATAATTTCAATTGATTTTCGTTATTGAAAAATCTGGTAAGAAAATGAAACGTACAGCTGTTGATTCGAGTGGATTGAACTTTGTTGTGCACTGAATAAATCAGATGGGGGAAGTGGTCATTCCGTGGATAGTTTGGAGCAGACAATATCCTGCTCCGCTTATTATGCAAACTTGCTCGGAACTAGTTAGTTTCACATGAAGTAACTCAAATTTTCGAGTCCAAATCCTTTGTAGTAAATACCTGTTTGTGAACTTTAATGGAACTTTGAGCGTTGTTGCTGAAAAGCGACCGTCCGTAGTTAAATACGAGAAGGTGCCAAGCCGGCTCGTGCTATCGTAGTGATTCCGTCAAACCATATTGTATTCATCTGTTAATAGAAACGAATACAAATAAATGCGATTTGCTCATGAAAATAACTGCAACGTTCAATCGAATACAATGTCGGTTTGAAGAGTGTACAAAATTAATTTCGCGGAGTATAAAAACACACGTGGGACGGTCATGCCACCATTCGTTATTACTTTAATTTAATTATTCCAGTAAATTATCTGTTATCGCCTCACTGTCCTCCCACTATTTTAATATAAGCAGGGCGAGCGTTTAGCGGCCCTTTTAATTGCATAGCTGTTTTTTCGGGTCAGGGCTGAAGGAATTTAATTTAAATGTCGTTTAAACAACATTACGTTAGGTGTGCTGTTATTAGGAAGCATGCTCGCGAACAGGTGGTTTTTAATCAGGACGGACTTTATAGCGAGTGCGATGCGATCGTGACTAATGATTTATTAAAATACTGTGTAGATTTTCTCTAATTACTTATTTAACTCAATATCCTTTCTAATGATGCTAATCTGAATTTAGAACCCTTCACAGCTTTACCAAAAAAATCAATCACAATCCATCTTGCGAAAACAACACTTTGTCATGTATTTGACGCCCTTTTTAAAGATACTAATCGCAATTTGGAACTTTTCACTGCTTTTTCTAAAAGAAAATCAACCAAAGTCCATTGTGCTGACTTTATATTCCTTGAACTTTTGCACTCCAACCGAATTTAGGTTCATAAATTAAATATCGCATTATTGGTGACAGTGAATCGCAAATGTTTAATATTCCCATTAAACACGAATGAGCAGACTTAGGAAACTGTAAAGGTCTTGTATCAACTTTTCTGCACAGCAAATTTTTTTCCGAAGGAATAAAAATCAGACGAACATCGATCTACCAACTTTTATAATTAATGCGGCCCCAGTCGGGTTGGGTCGGGGGGGCGGGTTGGGTGCTGTGAGGGGGGGGGGAGATCTAATTACCTATTTACAATAGCCCAAGCAATTTGAGTGTAAATATATTTCATGGCATCGATGGAGTTAATGCGGTTTGAAGGTAAAAGGGGAGGATGCAGTCGTTATAACTCAGCCGGGAGGGTTCGCTAACAGAACAGGGCCCGGCTTAATTATCGCGAGTCAATTAATTGGTAAAAAGGGATGAGTGCTCGCTCGGACCTGTCGCAATTAGTACCTATTAATCCCACAATGGCGTTCGGATCGACAAGCCGCCGATATTGGACTGCGTTTGTAATTATGAAGAAATTCGTTCGGTCCGTGCCCTGTGCGCTCCAAACGGCCGGGGCTGTTTTATTTGGGTCGATCATTCAGGGAGTTTTATCTTCCTCGCGTCCACATTGGCGACAATACTTCGGATTTCATGCAGTAGGCAAAAATCCGGTTCTGTGAAATTTATAAACACCTTCAGTAGTAGATTAAAAATCGATATCTCCATAAATGTGGTCGTAGTCGTACAGAAGAACAGACGTACAAACGAAAGTCAGCTCTGTAAACTGACTATAGCCACAATAAAATATGGAATGGTTCTCCATTGAAGTTTCGTCGCAGCGAAATTGTTTTATAGTTGAAGCAACATTGGCAGTCAAGTTCCCCCCTACATGACAGCCCCCATTTATCAGCAGCCCACGCAGGCTGTAATTAAATTGGTCGCAGGAAGTGCCGTCCCGTCCTGTCCGTTGCGAAGATGACAGTTTCATTATCTCACGCAAAACTACGGCAATTAAAGGATTAGGATACACTGCGAATGCCGTCCCCATTAAAGATGCAATTAATATGTGAATTTTCCTTTATCCTCGTTCGGGATGTGTAATCAGGCGAGGAGGGTGGGGGGGACGACGAGGATGGCGTGGGGGTGCGACGCTGATGAGCAGGGATCGTTAAAGGGGGAAAAGAGAGGGAGCCTTTCATTAGCGCGAGGTATCTGTTGTTGTTTTAAGCGTGCCTTTATCTAATCAGACAAAAGAGCGGGTACAAGACTCGTTAGGCTTGTAAACTTCATACAAGGTGCTTGCTGTCGGAAGAGGCTTCCTTCCTATACCAACAGTACGCGGAACAATGGGGGCTCGAGACGAAAAATTACGTTCGTCTGGAATGTTCGATGGCTTTTCACTTTCCCCTTTTCGTTTATGATGCGGCGGGAATTTTCATTAGTTGTTGCGATTTTCCGAACTGACTTTCGTTCGAGTCAAGTCAATGGTTCACGAATATCTATAAATCCGACTTGCATTTAGGGGATGAAGAGCGTGTTTTAATCATACGACCATGATAATACAATACCGTCTAAGTAATTATTGGAAGTGTGTTACGAATATTGTATAGTGGATCCCTGATGTTAGTTTGCTATTGTAAGTGTTCTCATGTCTGCGATGTGAGCAATAGTAGAGGGTAGTCTACCCTTTGATCTCTATTCCAATAAATGGTAATCAAGTACACAGCATTCCGCAATTACGCTTTAAATTCGCGTCGAGTCACTGAATGTAATATAGATTAATTATTGATAGACTAAATTATATTAAAGAGAACTGTTAGCGTTGTTATTCGGGACAATAATATGAAAGGACATGCCATATAAAATTCTTTCAAGCAACACTTTTAATCCACAAGCGCCTCTAAATACAATATTCAAGTAAAAATACCATTGGATATAATTCCACAGAAATCAGGCCCGACTAAAACGTCAATTGCATAAAAATACCCAATTCGCAGAGTGTTTCATTCACTCCGGCTCGAATGGACGTTAATATTTGATGGAACAATACACTCCAATACGGAAATTTGGCGGAAAGGAAAAGAGTTTTATTCGCGCTGCTGGAACTAGTGTTTTCCGGTAATCCCGAATTAATTAATCCGGAGTGGAGAGAGCGAGGGAGAGATGAAGAGGACGAGAGGGAGGGGGGGGGGGGCGAATGACTACATCTCCACGCAATTAAATTGAATAAAGTGGGACACTCGCGAAATAAGAGAATGCACACAATTTAGCCGAAGTGATTCAGAACAGACATCCAAACTTTCATCATAAATTCTAACTCCGGCTGGTATTAGTTTGAGTGCTCCGATCAGTTTCTAACTAGGTTTCCGATTCGCTGGTGGTATAATATTTTTACAGCGCGATATAAACAATAAAGTTCCTCCATTCCATTCAACTTGTTCCGGATTATCATGAAAATACTCCCATTATTTTCGGGATGCCTCCAACTTTTCCATAATTTCATTCCAATTAAATACTGAATGAATTCATATAATCATATAATTCAATTTATATGATTTATATGATAATTTAATACAATTCGTACAATCATATGAGTCGAATCATAATTTAATTCAGTTCATATAATCATATACGAATTGAATACTTTAATTTTTCACATCTCATATCGAGGACTAATTAAACGGACGGAACGAAGGGAGGAATCTGCAAAACACGATCCCTCAAATAATGCCATTAACGTGGGAGTTGGCATCCTCGAAAGCTAAATGAAAGCAACTCGATATGAAGAGGAGGAGAGCAGTCAGCCCACATGCTCGCATTAGCACGGGTTAGTAAGTGGAATGAATGCCAAAGTGATAGGATTTCGAAACTGCTTTGTGAAGTCTTAGTTCTAATACTAATTACGAGTACCAATTAGCGCTAATTAAATACCAGACTGACCTATTATCTGCATCCAGCGCTCCTAAGGCGTCCTATTCTATGCGGATCTCACTTACGTCGACTATAATTAGTAGATTTGGCCGTTTTACTTTGAAATTACAATATAATATGCTCGTTAGGGAGTACGGTTCAAATTAATTTAATTGGACGCCCTGCGTACGTGTTTCGTTTTGCCCTCGTGTTCGTTCAATCGCACCCACCACATTCGAATTTCCTCATTCTTCGGAGAAATTCCTCATCGCGACAATTCAAATTAATCACAATAACTAATATACTTTTAAAACTTCGAGTATAATAATTTAGCGGCAAAACTTAATTTTCGCTTTTATAGGGTCGTTCGGTTTTCTTATATGATTTATTTAATAAAACCTTTGATTATACATCTATAATCAGTGATAAAACACGAACGTACTTACGTAACAACCCTATACATTAAACGATAATTTGCCCAATTGGGCTGGTCGACGTGTACATCGAAAGCATCCCTCCTTGCGTCTTTTTTAATGAGGAAAAAATCGCACAGCTCGATGCCGATGGAATTGACGCAATTTTTCAGCACAAAACGAGATACGGCCTGGTTTCGTTTGAAATAACGATGCTCGTTAGTATTAACGGCGTGACCATGGAAGTCGAGACAAGATCGTGGCATTATGACGACCACGGTGACACTGCTAGTGTTAAACCAGAACTCCGGTAATGAACTTGCTTTTGAATTCCAACATCTCCACACTTCAACTGCGACCGCCGCAAAAGACGACTTTTCTCGCGGATATTCGCAGGAAATCCCACTTTAACTAATCACTTTTCACAAACGAAATATTTCAAATGTGCATTGGATTTACTAAAACTGAAAACGATTTTAATTCGTAAATCGTCTTTTCATATGAAAATAATATTCTTTTTTCATTTGCTTTTTTTTGTCATTTGAATTTTTTCAATTTTTCGTTCAAAAATAGACACATATTACCTCTGTCCCATATGCGATTTATTATTTTTAATATACATCTGCGCGAAAACACCTACATATGCATTTTTATACTCTTTAAAACGATGTTTCAAAAGAGTATATTATTACGGTGCAGAGGGGGCGCGATCTTTTTATTTCTGAACTGGCATCGAGGGATAGAGCTAAGTGCGAATTCCAACGCAAATCCCAAGTTCGTGTAAATTTCGCGAGTAGTCGCATTAACAATTTCGCGCACATATAGAGGAGGGCGCGTTCGTTAACGCTCTAATGGCAATAAGTATTCAATAACTCGCCTGCCAAATGTAAATTTGTACAGTGAAATGTAAACATCACACCGAGCAATTACTGGAAGTTATGTTTATAATTAGGCAGTGACAATATTTCCCCAAACGGAGTTCGCTAATTCTAAGTAAACACCGGCGATGGAAAGGCGTCTGTAAATAAGCAGAGAGAACTGCGATGAGATATCCCCCCAACCCACCTCGGAACCTTCTGTATCTTTCTTCCTTCTCATTATGAGTTATCAGCCGGTTTAAACCCTCTTACTCCTGATCCTGCTTGCTTTGCATGTGAGAGGCCAAACAAATTCCCCGGGAGAAAAACAATTGTTAAACATAACATTACTCCGGCTTTGTTGGGGCTGTGCAAATGACGTTGCACATAATACTGGCTGGAAACAGAAATTACGTGTACAGCACTTTCTATCGCGTCTCGATTATCATTGATGGTTTCTCCATTCATTCATTGTGGATTTTCTAAAACCCTGTTGACCTCATTACAATATACTTATTATACTGTTTAAAAAAAAGTTTTGTTCTATTATGGCGATCAAATTAGATTCAAAATAATATACTCTTTGAAAACTTCGTTTTGAAGAGTATAATAATCCACTATCATAATTACTGGTTGTAATCCACTAAAATAAAATAATAAATAAAAATAAATAAAATAATAGGCCCACTAAAATAATTGTCAGTCACCAATAATAATTACCGGTTATAATAAAAACGTATTCTCCAGAATTATTTATGGTAATCAATTTTTTTTAAACTTGTTGAAAACGTATTTTCATTCTCATTTCTAGAATGTAGATTGACCTGAATACAATAAAACTTTAATGGAAAGATGCAATCGAGTAAACAAGCAAACCGAACGGCAGTCGATTTGCATAGGGCAAACACACATCGATCTCAATTGGCCCGTATTTATGGCGAGGGGAGACGGCTACTAATTTGCCTGTAGAGTAAAATTTATAGCGGATAAATAATATAAGGATAATTATTTGATGCGGAATTTATTGGTTTGTATAATGAATGCCGGCCGAAATCGAGCCTCATTACAATTTACACGCAACATATTCATTCTGCTGCGGTGGGTTCACATTAATTTGGAGAGACCATCCGCGATATTCTCCCCGTGTATTTATATGACGCCGGTTCTCCATACACGTCCTCATTACTCCACTCGACCAAATTGGATTCAACCGAAAAAGGGAGCTTTTTAATTCGATGGGGGGCAATCGTCGTGAATTGGGATTCTTCACCTTATTCCGATTCCCTTGCATGTTCAACGTTCATGGGGTATAAATTGTAATTTTTTATTGGCCCGTTTTAGCCTAAATGGCAATTGCACATTGGGCATTTAGACTTGACATAATTAGTGCTTTCACTTATACCATTGAGAGCTACATAAGGTTTTTTGCACTGCTTGGCTGTACTTAAGGTACGGTCCCCTTCGCGCGTTCAACCGCATCGGGCGAACGCACTGCGCGCGCAACCATATTTATAAGTGGGGTTGCGCGCGCAGTGCATTCGTCCACTGCGGGAGAGAAATGTGTGGATTTTCTCTTCACACTACTGCTCTAAATGAGGACGCTGATCATTTTGTAAGATAATATTCAGACGTAAGATAAACCATGGGACAAATATGGTGCGAATCTGAGGCAACGGATGCAGTAGTTATGACTCAGTCGCATTTCACGTTAGGTACGTACGTAATAGTCCGTGCTATACTCAAGTGCGAATTCCGGCGAGTAAATGCGGGCGTTTTAAAACGGTCCAGTGCTTTCTATCCATCCATAGAAATTCCGGGAGCCAACCAGAAATGCGTGCTGAACAGACGAAGAACTATTGTTGGAAATTCCAATAGAACGTATTTCGTGAAATATTGAATAAACAGGAAAGAAATTAGTTTCAGCGGCCGTTCGGTCGGCTAGCAGCGTAGCAGGATATTGGACAGGTTATATATGGCCCCGGGAACTCAATATTGCACCGCGTGCCATGTCCGGTCCTCCATAATACTCGTTCGGTTATTGTTTTACCTCCAGTTATAGAACGTATTCGACACATCAGATCTCTATCGGGCAGATTCCTACATTTTGATTGATCCCTCCTGGTTTATCGCATGGAGTTTGTTGGATTCAAGTTCATTTGTCGGAATGTATGGACGTGGATTCGAATAAAACGTACGTTCGCTTAACGTAATGTTTAGGAATGAATTTATGTTTGTACATATCACGTAGTACGTATAATTCAGAAGGTTAACGTCAACATTGACAATGGAATTTCGATCGGAAATATTAATGCGAAAAAGTCTAGAGGAGCCATAGTCAACGTGTATACCTTTTAGTTTTCTAATCGGATAAATACTAATCCTAATAAAAATAACAATAATAATAAAATATAAGGATAATAATAAGAATAACAATATACTCTTTTAAAACTTCGTTTTGAAGAGTATAAAAAAATAAAAATTATGATAACTGTCAAAGTTTTAGGGTTAATGACAGAGAAATTAAAAAATGTATGCGAAATTTACATCTCACCCTCCATTTGCCCCACTTTTCATTATTAGTCAACCATGAGAACTTCACACACCAAATTACAAAGTAATATCCATTGTAGGAATACGGCAAATCGAATTTGAAGTCGAATGATCGCCTATACCATAGTGCGCCAGCACGGAGTGTTTTCGCCCCACTAATGGCGGAGGCGCCGGGAGATTAATTCCCTCGGTAACTTTGAATTACAATATCTCCATTTCTACGTGAGATATTAGAATGAAATTTAACATACGGCGTCCTTTTAGTCAATTTTGTGGAAGTCTGGCTTGAATTGAAACGTTTACTAATATTTATGATGGAGGCAATTGTCATGTGGAATAATTGAGCATAATAATTTTTTCCTTAGGCCCCTTGGTGCTTCACACCTTCGCCACGCCACTGCAAGGCTGTCCAGTTTCCAGTGTTTGTGGAAGTTGAACGGAAGCCATCAATGAAAAATCTACGCCATCTATACATGTGCATAGCAAGTAGATCAAAGTCGATTGTATTTAACGAATTGAATTCACCTCGGCAGCCTGCTGCGGCCTTGGTGTTTCATCGCCGTCCCATACAATCAGCGGTGATAATTCCACAATTCAAAGCTCATCAGCGACACATTTCATCCTTATTACGGGCGACTTGTTCCCTTACCGCATTTTACCGTTTACCCAGTGCCGGAGTCTCGCCTCCCCCACACGAAACACCCTCCCCACGCCCCCCGCACCGCCCGCCCTCCGGCTCTCCTAATATTCAGAAGACGTTTGGCGATTGATTGCTGCGAATGCAAAACGCCACGTCGACGATGAGTGCTGCGCCCCTTCCGTATCACTTCGCAATCAGTCCATTACGGGGAGAACTTTTAATTTATGTGGCCGCCCCGGGCTTTTCCGACAGAAGGAGCGCAATTACACACTGGATAAACTCGACTGAAACGTAATTACGCAATAAAACTAAGTTTACCGCCCTATTGTCACGTATCAAAGGGGACGTATTCCGCAATTTATTTCCCATTGATAATTCATTAGTTCTTGATTAGTGGGCATTACACGTCGCGTCGGGTGAATAAAATTGCTGATGTTTGTTTTTTACTTTCTCGTGTACATTCGGTGTTGTAATCGAGCCTTTGATGGACCATTTGTGAGGAACAATTTGACATTTAACTTTTTTGCGAAAATGGATTTTATTCTATAATTGAATGTTTATAAACAACATTTCTACCTCCATTGTCCATTTTAGTATTCTATTAAGAAAATTTTAGTTGAATATGATAGAGTAAATTTTCTTAATAGAATACTATGATGGACAATGGAGGTAGAGATGAGCGTTTCAGAGCACCGCGAAATTAGGCGAAATTGTGAAGTGGGGAAGTTTTGCAATTCAAGGGGGTGAAATTAATGCGCAACCAGAAAGCAATTAAATTCAATTTGGAAGGAAAGTAAGTATAAAGTCCACCATTAATTGTTGGGTCCATCCGCTCAGATTAGTGCGAATTTAGTCCGTTTCAAAAGCACGTGACTGGCTGCAGCTAATTGGGGATGCAACTCAGGCTCTGACTGCAATGAACACGGATCATTACTCTAATTTCCTCTTCTGCCCTGCCCGCTTCGCCATCCCCCCAAAAACCTCCCTCGTCCCGGGACAACCGGATGTGGGTTTATCCTTTTGATCGATTCCTTATACTCCTCCCGTTAAAACGATTCACTCGCCACGAACTATTGTCGAATTAATTGAATCCGAAGGTGGAACATAAATTAAAAAAAATATATTTATCAAAAATAAAACTGGGCTGGCCGTTAAGGCGGAACACATGGACAAATTATTACCATAAACAATTCGAATGAGCGGCGTATTGATAAACTATCCCACGCGAATGGAAATATTATATTTTGCAACCAATTTATCTGGATAACCGTCCACTTTCCACAGGAAAAATCCATTACAGGCGTCCCGCAAATCGATTGTTTAGATACCTATAAATCAGTTCCGCAAACACACAGCCAAATTATATTTGAACAAAGCCGGTGCCGATGCCGGTGCGGTGGTTTAAATATAATATTTTATTGCAGGAACGATCCCCCCGTCCATGCGCCCCCGACCCCAATTCATTTTTACGTGCGTGTACGGTTTCCCAGTGCCCGGAACCGTTCAATTATTAACTCACCATTGTGTTTTTTTTTCCCCATCGTTTTTATGACTTAACGCTCGAACAGAGGTTCTCATCAATTTTTCATTATGTCTCTTTTAAACAAAGCGTCGCGTTCCAATAATTGAACGAAAAAATAGGGAGTTTTAATTTGGATAATTGTTACTCGCGCGGCTTTTTCGCTCGCCATTTCCCAGGTCCATGGTCTATTACGAATTGATATTAATGGATAGGGGAGGAATAAAATGAAACGAAACTAAACAAAATAAAATGAAGTAAAATAAAATAGAACAAAATAAAAATAACAAACGTCCATCTAGAACTCAAAGGGCACAAATATCCCTCGTAAAGTTTCGAATAAAGTATCGCCTGCATATCTGACCGCGAGTATCAAAGAATAAAAGTGATAAGTCGACCCCAAGGGCGGAGTAAAACCAACAAGGAGTACGAATTCCTTGCGCTTATGATAATGTCTGTATGGTATTGTTTATCTCCGTTCGTGCCAAATAGCAGTAAAAGGGGCATATAATCAGCTACTGTATGCATACTGTTGATTGTGGACTCGTAGAGTTGCCAACACTGATAAAGTGGGGATTCTGATGGGAATCGAATATGTCACGCGATTTTGTTTTTCGTGCAAATAGGGCGCTCTTAACAACCGATATGGAACGCGAAATGGTCGGAAATACCCCGCCAAATTGGATATTAATCCTTGTAGGCAAGTGAGGCTGCCTGTTTTCACAGACAGCCTCATATAGAACAAAAATTGCATATATCGCAAGTTTCTCGAAGAAACTGATTTCTATTTCAAGTCGAATCAATTGGGACTCAAACGAACGAGTGGAATTGCAACGGTCCCAAACTATCACTGCGTCTCGATGGAACGTTTACCGAATAGTTGTGCACAGGTATGGAAGGCAACTGCAAAATCAATATTTAATCACGATTAGTCCGTAACAACGTGTATGCCCTCTGTTATCGTCATACGGTAAATTAATCAAAACGTATTTTTCAATATTGAAACACGACTCGGAGTAATTGAAAATTTCAATAAAATTAACGGCAGCGTTTATAGCGCGCGCCCATGGAAATTAGCTGATTGGATTCGTTTGACAGGAACATTGTTTAGTACCGGATCGTGTCATGTGCTCTGTTGACTTTTCCATATGTTTGATATTCCGATATTTCAATTGAAACCCGTAGCGAATTACGGCTTCATCTGGTATCTACGTCTCCCAACTTAACTTGCACGCGATAAAATGTACAAAAATATGGTCCAGGCGTATCAAGATCGAATTCACACCGAGCTCCGTCGAACGATAAAAGCTAATTACAGTGTGCCTTTTTATCTCCTCCCGTCGAGGGAGAAATGGGAAGGCTAAGACTCCCTAACATAAAGGGAGGATCAGAGCACTCAAAAAATTATTTGCTGTCGCGATAGAGAGTATTGGACATATTTCATTCATAAATTGTAAAAAAATGCATATAAAAAATATCTAGTTTTTTTTTATAGAAATATTTTTTATAATATGCATCTTTATTTTTAAATGTAAAAATATACGAGGTTCCATGCGATCACTCAATAAAGTCGGAAGTAAAACAAAAGCGTCGACGTGAAATTGCAGCGAATATCCATCCCCAGTTGGAGACTTCCCGTCCGAACAAGGGGCGTAAATAATAAAATTCGCATGCCCCAGCCTCATAAATAACGCAATTGTTACGCTCTTAATTATTTATTCGTCGAGTGTGATGGGTCCCCCCATCAAGTTTCACGAGCTCGCCCACTTATCTTCCTCCCTTGACCGGCGATAAAAGTTGGTGAAAAGCTTTTATTGCCCCCCCACAATCAGACAAAACACGGTGCAGGAGTGCTGAATCACCCCGAAAAATATCGCGCAGATCCGTTTAATCCTCGACGATTGTTCGGGGAGGTCGGCCGTCTTTTGGGCCGATTCGAGGGAGGAGGGAAAAAAAAACATGCACCGGACGAGGGGGCAGCGATAAAATGTGATGGAGTGATAGAGACACGCAATTAGGCGGCCGGCCAATGGGAGGGCGGTCGCTCGAATCCACTAAAAAAGCAAATTTCCTTCGGATTCCCTTCCAGTGGTCATTACGAAACGCTTTGTTCAGCAGGAAAGCCCGACGAAAGCCAATAGTTGCCGAATTCCCGCGTTATATCTTCTCCTGGGGATCCAGACTCCCCGAGTCGGTAGATGTCGCCGCGATAACAAATGAAAGAAGTTCCGGCGGAAGGGGGCGTGGCCGTCGAACGATCAAATTCTAAAGAGATCAAATCGACCTTTTTCTCTTTTATTTTAACGGTTTATCTGGGGGGGGATTACTGACGGATGAGGGCCAATAAGGATTTAATCTCGCCGCAGGTTCGATTGCTCTCTTCCCCACATGTGGGGACAATATCTTCCCTAAATACGGGAAGATTACATTTACAATTCCAAATAGTATCGCGAGTTTTACCGTTATTAGATGCAATGCAAAACTGTTGCTTCCAGCTTGGATGCAACTTCCTCATTATTAGTTGTCCAGGTAGCATAGAATTAACTTTCATCTTATGTATGACTTATGATTAATAATTGGAATAGAATAAACGAAAAAATGTTATTTTAAAAATATTGAAATGTACAAAAAAGGCCACCAAACATTTTTGACTATTTTTTTCATTATCAATTGTGTGGCCTATATTTCATATCCAATTGGGCGAACTATTAATTAATTATTTTATATTTCATAATTGTCTGATTCTTAACATTTCGGTTGTCTTCCTTGACAAGCAGTGTCAAAATTTTAATTTTCGCCAAATTTATTTTTTATTTCGGGAGTGAAATGGAACCTCTGGCGAATTACATCAAATCCATGCGCGAAGAGAAATGGGCGAATCTCTCGTGGAACGCAGAAGAACAGTTGTACAAAAATTCGCGATGCAGAAGAAAATCTCCACCTGGTGGAGACGTAAAGCTCGACGTGGTGTTGAAAAGAAACCTGAGAAAGTGCATATTCGGACCGTTCTTGAAAGAATTCAACCTGCAGCAGAAGCAGGACGAATTCCTGAACCAAACCAAATACGACGTTCTGTTGTACACCTTGGGTAAAATGAGCGAAGAAGAACTCGAACACGTTCGGAAGAGAAATGACGTCACTTTCGATGAAATTCTGCAGTATTTGGATACGGCAGTGCGTTCTAAATCGGACATCAATTTCCAGTATTTGATGGAGAATTTTCTGACGTTGAGAATTGCCGATCGCAATGTAAATTTTTTTTTGAATTATGCTTGGTTTATCCATGGAGCAAATAGACATTTATTTCTGTTTAATCCCGGACTGTATGTTATACAGTTAATCGGTCTGTGGTTGAACTAGAATAAATACAGCCTTGTTGAAGAATGAATTTAAATGTTCTCGATTTTTTTCAGATATGCGAAATTGATGCGAGCTTGAAAAAATTCCGGACACTCCAGGTCCTAAGTTTAGTCGGGAACAACATATGGGATATTCAGGGAAAAAATTTACCTAGGAATTTGAAATTCCTTGAGCTCTACGCAAATTACGTGGAGAACTTGGCGAATTTATGCAAGCTAGGCCCACGCAAGCTCAAGCATCTAGGGCTGAGCAGGAATAGGATTACAAACTGTGAGTTTATTAAAATGTGATCAGTATCATTAATAAAATAGAAGAAAATAAAATAAAATCAATAAAATAAAATAAAATAAAAATAATTTCAAAGGGAATATCTACTACCTACAGAAGGAAGCACCACAGGTTTTCGATCCTACCGGGAATTCGGACGTACTTTTTCCAGGCCCCATTAAAGCGCGCCGTATTTAAATTGCATTACAGTCCGTTTAATGAAAATTTATATTAGCTCCGGAATTACGAGGGTCATTCGAAGTTTTCGGACACCGCGGCCGGGGCATCCCCCGGACAAAGTGAGATAAAAGTTTATGTCCCCCCTTTACGAGGTGCGCGATAATTAATAATACGTACGTTTTATACGGCGGCGGCGCGCATACGGCATTAAATCATAATATGTTTATATGCACCGAGGCTAATAAGTATTAGTCTGGCGCCTAACCATTATGGACTCTGCAGGTGAGCCCCGGCGAGAGCGCCCGGCCCCGAACATCGTATTTGCTACCGACTGTAAATTTATTATGGGACCTAATGTCACACGTGCGGATATCCGGCGATCCCACGTGATGGGACGGATGGGACGCGCAAAAATTGTCTCTCGCGCGCATTACTTACAATTAGCCAGGCCGCAGATGATGTCATTAGCGGGCCCGGGGGTGGCTGTTTTTATTTTATATTTTATTGCGCCTACACGCATATAAAATATCGGCGTGAGCTTCTCTTTTTGTTGGGGGGCGCGTATTTCCTTATTATAACAATAATCCTCCACGTATGGAGGATTATTCACGTTGCCCATACTCGCGATTCAAGTCCTCTGGTGGTTGGCGAGTTGAACTACTATGGGAAGTTTGAGGTTAGATTACCCCAGATGCCATATTGTTTTTGTTCGCGCATGCTTTTGTCCGGTTGAGGTGGCCATTTTTTTCTAATCTAATCAGTACACTGGCACTTCTAAACGTGAAAAGCACCTCAAAATCACAAAATGCCACAACTGAAACGCACACACGGGGGAGTGTGTAGCAAAACCGGACAAAGAGCGTTTAGTATTAAGCTTAATTCAGCAAATGAGCCATTATTCTCCGTAGGCGCATTAATATTAACGCTCACGGCGAGGAGAGGGCGAAGCGACGCGACGTACGCGAATATAAAAGGTGAACTAATTAATGTGGATGCAAATTAATTTTTAAAAGGCCATGTACTTCATAACGCATTTGGCGTGGGTGCTTTAGGAGCCACGAGAGCCGACTAAAATTAGGCGAGGAAACTTGTGGTGTGTGTGTGTTTGTGTGTTTCCGTGTGCATGTACCACTCTCGTAAAATGGGACGTCTCCCTCTCGACGTGCACACGCTGATGTGTACCGGACTAATTAGGAGTAATGAGGAACAACAGTCTTTTTAAAATAAATTACTCCCGCATTAAAAATATGTGCCGCGGCCTTCCGCTAAAAATGCAAATGAAATGCAATTATTGTGTGTTGCTCTTTTCCCCTTCGCATTGTTGCGGCCGCATAGTATAATTCGACTAAATTGGATGCCTGCGCTGCGTGCTGTGGAGGCGGGCTGTTGGAAAAGTTGACACTACATATTACTTCTAATAAGTCCTTAGAAGTAATTATTATTAGGAGTCGGTGGGGAAAATTCGTCAGAGAGTAAAAGTTGTTTTGGATTTTTATTATTTCAATTTTAGTCTAAAATGCCTTTTCCTCAAGCACTGTTGATTAACCCTGCACACATTCAAAGGGTTGAGTTGACATCATTCTAAAGGGATTAAGACTTTTCCCGCTCCAATGGGAAGTTCCCTCCAATTATCTTTACGATCGGTAATTCATAGTGGGTAATTAGGGGTCCGCATCAGCATAAGTAATAAAACGGTCGGATACAAGGATAATTCCTGGATTCACGTCAATTATTTTACGGCCGCGTGATATTTCATTAAAACTTTACTGGTCCGCGTCGGGTCCTCGCGGTCCGTGCTCGAACTATGGAATTGCGAATGTGTGTAATGGCCGATGAGATGGCGCCAACTAATTTGCCTAATTGAGAAATGATGACTAATGACGGAGAGATGAATCATTGGTGTTTTGAAACGAAAACGCTGTTCGTGGAACGAGAGCGAATGGGTAAATAAGACACCACGTTGTTCTCGCTCTCCCTCAGTCCCATTTTTACGCCAACAAACGAGGGGGGCCGAAGCTCTCATTGCTTTTTTTTTATTTAATGAAATGACGCCGCGGGGTCGTTAATTAAGATTAGTTATGCCCCGACTAAGCACTGTAATTATTATAATGGCGAGGTGATACGCCGAAACAACGGAATTGTCACACCTGATTTTTACTCTTCAAAATTAAAATTTCGAAGGGTATTGTGAATTCTGCAAAGCTTACATTCGATTACATATGCTTGTATGTGCTCGTATTTGTGAAAAGCGAATTGCGAAAATCGGAGAGAAATGGGCGAAAATAAGAGGCAAATTGACGAAAATGGGACGCCATGACGTTGACGTTTCTCTCCTTGAAATGAAAACTAACCTCAAATGGCCACTTCCGTGGGAAACTTCGGGGGGGGGGGCGAAAATCCATCGTTCGGTACGCGTCGTCCGTCCAATCGGCTCGGAAAACGTCGCGGATGCCTTTTCGCGTGGAATTTCGGTGAAAATTGGCGCAAAAACGGCCAAAAACGCGCAAATTCGACGCGGGTGATGTTGACGTTTCGTTCGATGACTTTGACATTTCGCCGCACTGATCAGGGCGACATCTGATTGACCGATATTGCGCGTCGTGGGAATTCGTCGCGAAGCGAATTTTCGAATAAACGCGGTTGATAATCAATAAATATCGTTGAGAATTAATAACCTCGTTGCAATACACCAGTTCGATATTCAATTTCGAGCAGTCTACACGTGATTGAATTGGTGGTCAGCGAATACGGAGGCAGATTGAAATCCCACTACGCACTGATCAGCATACGCCTCCACCAAAAGCGCATCGAGAATCGAGAAATCGGGCGCACTTTGGTGGAGGCGTAGGGGGAATAATTGTTTTCGTTATTTCCGTTAGGATTTGGGCGTTTTTATGCGGTTTTTTTTGTGGAATTTACTTGAAATACATTTCGTATACTATTTATACTATGCTATACGGTACTATATGTAATATATACTGATATATTCCAATGGAAAAAAACCAGACGCTGTACGACGCGAGAATATCAACCTATTCACATCAGCAATTTTTTCAGAATATACCTCACGTAATAAAATTAAGAAAATTCCCAAGTATTTAAAAGTATATAAATTTATAAAATAGTGAATTTGATATTAATGGTGATATAATGGATTGGTGGTGTATTTGTGTGGGGGATGAATTTCTTATTTAATTAATTTTACTTGATAAAATACGAGAGACATTTTCCCCCAAACTTATGTACGTGCGGCAAAACGTCCACCAGAAAGTATGCAGGTAACGCGCATTCACACCGGACATTTTTCCTAACCCACAGCAAGCGGCAATAAATAAAGCCCATTAGGTGGATTTCAGTCGTTTAAATGGGCGTGTGTGTTTTCCAGCAGATATAATGCAAATACCAGGAAATGTATGCGGCTTCAGACTGCATTTTTAAGCGGGACATGCGATATCCAGCAGCACCAGTGCCAGTTCCACAAGCGTTTAGTCTGGCTCGGTTATCATCGAGATAAATCACCGCCTAATAATAACCGGGATTCATTAAATGCGCCGACCAATAAACAATGAGTTAATGAAGCAATACAGTTTCATTAAAACCGTTGATTCCTCACATGTGTCCGACTCATTTGCAGGATTATCCGGCCTGCTGGTCGATTTTTCACCAGTTTTATTGGTTTCGAGTATTCTTTTATCGTTTTATTTGCATCGATTCATTTTCGCATGTCGTGGCAAATGTACGATTACATGCAATAATGCAAATAAATAATTATTAATTATTTATACGTCAAACTTCGTTAAACGATTCAAGAATTGCCCACCCAATTTTCATTTTTTTCTTTCCCTATTCTTCTACCACACACCATCGATATTTCTTTTGAGAAATTTTATTTTAATCCAATTATCCTCAATTTCATCGATTCCCACATTCGAGGGTGTTGTTTTTTCCAGCCCGAAGGCCGAAGCGACCACACACAAGCAAAAGGGGGCCAATTAGCGAATCTCGCGCATTAAGTGATGAATGAGGTTCGTTGCCTAGCCGGATCATATGCGCGAATGACACTCTCCTGTCTCGTGGCAAAGTCCCTCTGATGTATAATTGGCTTGTCACCTAATGATTTCTGATTTATTACCGTGCGGCGACGTACCGTTAATCAAACCAGCCACACCTGCGCACGAGAATATGCACACTGGAAACGTTAATAAGCATTGTTGCCACTTTATGAAGTGATATTTATTGTCTATGGGGAACGGTTGGCGTGGAAACGCCGTCGCATTGGCTGGGACATTCTAGTGTGGGACGGACGGGACGCAAACTTAATCGTTATTGCCTTGCAAATGAGGCGTTATACGTCGATTGAGTTTGAAAAAATTCTAACTGCTGGAAAAATGTAACGCTACGACCAGCCGTGGTTAAAGGGTTAAATGCATTGTTTTCTTATAGTGGTTTTTTATTCACTGCACGGATACACCCAATGTGAATCGTCTTCGCCCGACTAATGGTGGAGGCGCCGGGAGATTAATTCCCTTGATATCTTTAAGAGTCAATTTCTCTATTTCTGCAGGAGATATTCGAATAAAGTTTGTTATGTAGCGCCTTTATAGTTGATATTAAGTACATTTAATTTGAATTGAGATATTAACATCTACGTTGTGCCCAAAGAAATGAAAATTTGAAATCATACTCGAAATTTAAGATAATGTAAATGAGCAAATGTCGCGTCGCGTCGGTTGAATTCCGCCCGGCAAATTATGAATTTGTACCCGAAATGCAGATATGTATAATTACGCGTCCATAAATAACTCAAAAATGGTCGTGGGCATTTTGGGCTCAAGCGGAATTAATGGTCACGGTGTAGTTGGTAGTAATTTCACCAAGGACCATAAATCGCCCAAGACCCACAGCGAAACGGCCTTAACGCCCTCCGTGGACTGCCGTGCGCGTACAATGAACAGCAGTGGAAGTGGGCCGATATTGTTCACGCAAATGACACCGTTCTCCCTTGATTAATGATGCGGGACTTATTATTCTATGGGCCGTATGTGCTGTTCGCTCTGATTGAACCGAACGCTGCCCACTCGCGAAAAACAAACACCCATCAATTTCCCATCAGCTTTCCTCGCGACGAGAATGTGAATTTTGAATTTGAGATGGGTAGTTAAGAGAACTAAATATAATTTCATTAACCTATATGATT
Source organism: Hydrochus callosus (assembly GCA_033557855.1). Classification (NCBI taxonomy): domain Eukaryota; kingdom Metazoa; phylum Arthropoda; class Insecta; order Coleoptera; family Hydrochidae; genus Hydrochus; species Hydrochus callosus. Next base: position 23,302 of record JAUIMY010000259.1, on the reverse strand, counting down.
TAAGAATTATTAAAAATATGTATGTGAATTTCGGCCTTAATATCGGCGGAAAGTTCAAAAAGTTGTAGGGAAAAAAATTATTGATGCGTTCCATTGGAGCTATTCGTTTTTTCTGCAGTTTTAGCATCCGGAATTGACGAGGGTTGTTGGTATTTGTTACATGAAATATTAAGGCTCGATCAACATTTATTGGGGACCACTCTGCATCGGAGGCACTGGAATTTCAATCACTATCAAGACAGGGGTAAGAGAAATGAAATATTCAGTGATGAAGTGGTGCCATTAATGTTGGGAACAGTCCGCGGTTCCCATGGCAAATCACCTGCGAAGTGCGCGCCTCGTATTTATTTTAGAGCCGTATCATTATCTGGGCCGACCGGTGGCTGATAAAATATTAATCTCCGCTATTCGTGACAACCGGACATTTCGTTTGATTCGTATGGAATTATTTTTACGCTGCTGCCTTGCGAGGGAAAAAATTGTCCTGTTCAAAATGATTGCTGCTTTTATCGAAGAAAAATGGGGGTGGTTCGCGTCCGACTCGAAGCTGTTATTACCGATTGGAACATGAGGGTTGAAATTACGGGGTTCCGCTTCGTTCTTTGTTTGCCATTTTAAAGTGGCAGCAAGGCTGTTATTAGGGATATCTAAATCATCACACTCGAAGAGTACATGCAACAAAACTGTAAGTGTATGTCGGAAGCACTGTTTAAGAATTTTATTCAATTATGTATGATATACATGGTGTCCCAGTCGTTTTTGTTGAAAATGAAATGCCGCAGAGAGATTAAAGTACTATACATATATTCAATGTGAGAACAAAGACTAGAATAAATATAATAGTCTCTGGTAAGAATTAATCAGAGAGGAAGGAAGGAAGAAATTAATGTTCGGTCAAAACTGAAAGTGACAATGAAAATGTGACGATAAACGCAACGAAAACACAGTGAATGCCAGAACTGGAGAAAATGGAGTCCATTTCGGTCAGATAGAATCAATCAAAGCGGAATTGACAAACAGCATTATGATACATTTCCTGGTGATTTGTATAATTTAATACACCTACGCCGCGTCGCACTCGTTCGCCCGATTATATCACGCACTGCACGCTCTCTGGCCTTTCGGGCCATTATGAATTTAATTACCTAATTAATCAGCGCGATTAATTAAGCGTAATATTAAATCCGGACTGAGGATTTTTAACGCCGCAATATTCATATTTAACGTGATCAATGCGGGCATGGTTTCGCGTGCAAAATTGCACGTCACTCAACGTACAATCGTCTCGTCTCCTTTCCGCTCATCGGATGGGTTGCTTAATCATCGGAGTGATTTGCACAAGTAGGGTGGACGTACCAGTAATGAAAACCGGCCTAGTAATGGATTCGTTTCAAAAAATGGCTGTAAAGTTACTTAGAAAGTCAAAGAATGGCTGTAAAGTTACTTTGAAAGCTAAAGTTACAAGAACGATTTAATTCCAGTGTCCAACTTACATCTGTTACATGAAAGCGGAAGTTACAAGAACCTGATTACGTTGGATTTGTCCGACAACGACATCTACAACCTATGCGCCGCACTAAAAGCACTGGAAGGTCTGCAACACCTACGCGGTCTCTGTCTCCAGGGTAATCCGTGTTGTGTTAGTATTGCAGGAGTTCATGTGCAGATGGTGCTGCATGAAGTTTTCATCTTCTCATTTACAGACTTGCCTCTCATACAAAGACGCTGTAATTAATTGTTTGCCTGGACTTCTGTATTTGGATAGCGTGGAAATTCTGGAGAGAGACAGGAAAGTCGAACGTCAACCGGAGGATGGCACTTCGAGGGCTGTCTTCGTGTTCACTTGCCATAGGCTTATGGGACTGCCGCAGCCTCCGAAGGAGGTAAATCGGGGTCGAGACGGATTGTGGAAAATCAATACTTAATTGGAAGGTCTCTTTATTAGAAGGGAGTTCAACAGACGTTCCATTTGGAGATCGGGTTGCCGCTGTTGGAGGAAATAAAATATGAACCGGAAGTTGCTGAAGAGATTGAGGAGGACGCTGTTGAGTCGAAAAAGGAAATCAAGGGAAAGAAAGGGAAAAAAGGGAAAGAGAAGGGAAGTAAAAAGGGAGGAAAAAGTACCAATAAGAGTTCCAAAGGCAAATCCAAGTCCAAGGGCTCGAAAAAGAGTAAGGGGAGCAAAGGAATGGGTAATCCATACGCTGCTCCCGATGAACATGAAGAGGAGAAGATGTTGAGGGTCAAGGATGCTTCTTTTAAAACGCCGCGACTACCTTGGTCGAAAGTTATCCAGTTTCCTGAAGAAGCGCTGAGTGTTGAATCTCCTGAAGGAGATCTTGCGGCAGTAAGAGACACGTTCAGGAGTTGCGTGCAAGTTAAGGTTGTCTACTTGAAGGTGCTGAGTGATTGCAATTTTCGTTAAAATGAGACACTGTGAAAGAAAATTTTGGAATCGTTTTGTCTCTTCCATGACGTACAGTTCATACCACCGGTCCAAAGGAAGAAGGGAAGAGGCGCAGGCAAGAAGACTAAAGGGAAAAAATCGAAGAAAAGTGAGGCGTCGAAGAGCTCGAAAAAGAACCCGTCCAAAAAGGGCAAAAAACCGTCAAAAAACAAGAAAGAAAGCCCAACAATTCAACCTAAAGTGGAGAAGGAGCCCGAAGAGGTGATACTCAAGAAGATAACGCTGGCCACGTTCTGGTGTTCCTTGAAAATTGTAAACTGGAGCGACAAGACAGTTGATTACCATTGGGCCAAATACCCAGACGTAAATTATGCTGTCATGGTCGAAGGGAGCTTGAGGGTATTATGGAACGCATAATTCGTATGGACTTTCATCACGAAGAATTTTCAAACTAAACGCTTTTTAGGCAGTGAAATACGTCGAAGATAAGGCGAAAGGAAAGGGGAAGAAAGGGAAAAAAGGCAAAGGTAGAGCAGGCAAAGAAAAAGGTGACAAAAAGAAGAGTGGGAAGAGTTCGAAGAAAGGGAAACGCAAAGAAGAAGCCCCAGAGACGGGAGTTGGGGGAATTGAAGTGGTGAAAGTTCCCAGCAAGGAATTCTTACCTAACACGCTAACTTGTCAAGTGGGGTTTGGTTTGAAACGATATTACACTGTTTGATTAAAATTCATTCTATACTTGGAGCAGTTTCCGCCCCTTACACCAGTTGATCTTGCCCTTTTAAATTTTGAAAAGATCAAACGCCATAACTGGAATACAGAAATGTGCTTTTTGCAACATTCCTGCAATGCATTGGGCGTTTTTTTCCCATTATCCTTCAACTCACAGCTAATTCGGAATGCAAGGTTATTTCTTCCCTCATAATTTTCCATAATTTATCATCTAATTAGCATCATCAATGGTCGGTCTAGGTGTTTTTATCAGCTGTGTTGTCTCCGAAGCGAACAGCTCGTAGTTCACTCGCTTCCCTTGCACGTTCAACTCGGCCGGTTCAAGTGAAAAATTACCCAATGTACCGAAATGATATCAATTGTGCGACCGTGTTGTAACGTTGGCAGTGATGAGAGAGGTTTAAAAAATTACCGCACAATTCCATTCGTGCATTCGAGTTCCCCAGCTTGATCTGTGCTTTCGTTCTCTCCGCCACTGAAAAACCTACCTAATTCCATTTACAATCAGGAGATGGACCGGAGGAAATCTTACGTGCCAGTGGCGTCCGACTCCCACCGTGGCCAATGGGCGAGTAAAACGGAATTTTTATTGTCTTGTTTGGGTTACGCAATTGGAATAGGGAATGTGTGGAGATTTCCGTACTTGTGCTACAGGAACGGGGGAGGTAAATAACCAGCAATGTTTCCACTTTTATCTGAGGAAAATTTGGCAACGTGTTTCCCATTAAACGTGTTACTAGCTTTGGCTCACTGGCGTTCGCGAACATTCAGAACGCATTACCAAAATTTCCTCTCCTCAAGATAAGTATTTACCTAATAATGTTTTGAATGGTTCCAACACGTGACTGATTTCGATTCAGGCGCATTCTTAGTCCCTTATCTCCTCATGCTCGGACTGTGTGGGATTCCCCTGTTTTTGATGGAAACTTCTTTAGGACAGTTCGCGAGCACTGGTTGTTTGACTGTGTTCAGAATTTCGCCGCTTTTCAAAGGTAGGATTATCGATTTAACCCATTTGGACCCATTGTGCCTAAAAGTGAACGCCTTCCATAGGGACGTGGTTCAAAATGGGTTAATAAGCGCTTTGAAAAACGTCAGTTGAATTTCAGGAGCCGGCTACGCAATAATTATAGTCAATATTATCTGCACAACGTATTATAACGTGATCATCGCATATCCTCTGGTATTTTTGGCCAATTCGTTCCACAACAAACTGCCATGGGTTGAATGTGACAATCCTTGGAATACTCCGAATTGCAGATCGGTAAATTTTAAATTTCCTTTTACATTTCCACATTTATTTCTATATTTATATTGTCGATATCGAGTTTATTAGTGATTTTCTTCTTCAGCTCACCGATGGAAACCTCAACAAATCTATGCAAAATGCAAGTATCCTGATGGGACTCAAAACGCCAGCTGACGAATTTTTCCAGTAAGTTGCTAAGGTACAGGTTTCAGATAAAGCGTAGAATCACCAAGCAAAAATGTAGATTAGTGAGTTATTCCAAAATTAACTTCCTGAAATAGTCTACTCTCAAAACGAATTTTAAAAATGGATTAATTTTCGTGTTGCACCGTTCCAACAGCAATAACGTACTACACATTTCCAAATCCGTAAACGAAATGGGAACGATCGTTTGGCCAGTGTTCTTCGGAAATTTAATCGTTTGGATCGTCGTCTTCCTCTGCATAATGTACGGAGTAAAATCAGTGGGAAAAGTTGTCTATTTCACCGCGACGTTTCCTTTCTTAATTTTGTTCGTATTGTTGGTGAGGGGAGTGACTTTACCCGGAGCTTCCGATGGAATCTTCTTCTACCTTTACCCAGACTGGAAGCAACTAACAAATTTGAAGGTGAGGAAACTTTATGAAGCTGTTTAGGACAATTGGGAGCCCTATTGGTAATTATTGCCTCCTTCCTCTTGCCAGCACATGGCCACAACTATTATGTAAGGTCACTGTTCAGGGTTACCATACTAAACTTAGCTGCACTTGAACATTTAACACTCAATTGTTCATACCATTGCTTCTTGATTATTACAATTTTTAATTATCCTATTAAATACTTATTGGGTACAATGGTAAAAAAATCAGTAGGTACATTAACCCCAATATTTTCCTGTTTCATTTAAATATTGTCGATCTTTTTATCTCGAAACTTAAATAAACCTGTTGCTAATATTGTTGCTTATCTGGAAACTTAAATATGCCTGTTGCTAACATTTCTGTACAAACTGTTTCGCGGAAAAAAATAATCCACAGTTGTTCATCTTCCCATTAAGTTATGCAGTACACAAGGATCAATTGCATTTAATTACAAACTTATTATCTCGTGTAATGATTCCTAGCAACGTGGAAATTTCCACACCAATACGCATTAAAGTTGTTTTTTCCAATATCATTTTTGACTAATGCTTTTCCGCTTTATCTCGAAAATTAATGTTTTTGTTAAACTTCAAGAATATTTAAACGTGATAACAAACAAAAAAGTGCTCGCTTCCCTTTGTTATCGCTTTTTTCACAAATTCCAACTCAAAATACATTCTAGTAGCCTAACATAACTACCTTATTTTCCTATACGACGATGGATATTTCACTAAACAAATTTTGCGTTGATTTATAATATTATAACCTAACGAATACTAAATTTCTAGGTGTGGGCAGATGCTGCCTGCCAAATATTTTTCTCGCTTGGTCCAGGCTGGGGCGGAATAATCAACATGGCCAGTTACAATGAATTCCACAACAACAACAAAAGGTTCCTATACCATAATCACTTGTGGGATGTAAACCCAATTAATACTAAAACACCTTTCGGGAATAGAGTGCGTTTCATTTATCATTGGCCATAGGGATTTACGTGGGAAATCTTTGACCCCATGTTAAGAAATCCCTATGGCCCATGATAAGTGGAACGCACTGTACATAAGCACTGGCTTCCGTGACTTTTCCCGAAGCTATTGAGAATTTACATAAGCTGAATTTTTCGTGACGAACGACTCCAATTTCAACCAACATTTCAGAGATTCCATTCTAGTGCCAATCCTGAATTGCGGAACCAGCATTTTTGCAGGTTTCGTCGTCTTCTCCGTCATCGGTTTCATGTCCCATCAGACAGGTCTGCCAGTCTCGACTGTCGCAACGGGAGGTCCAGGACTGGCCTTTGTGACTTATCCCGAAGCGATTACTATGTTACCGTGGCCGCAATTCTGGGCCATCCTGTTCTTCGCGATGCTTTTCTTCTTGGGACTGGACAGCTGCGTAAGTGGACTGTCAGAATAACGGACGGACGGGCTTTTTTTCCACCTGATTCCGCAATTATTGTCCTTACAGTTTGTCCAAATCGAAGCCGTCATTTCCAGCGTGATCGATGAGTACGAGCACTTGAGGAAACACAAAGTGCTGGTCTGCTTCTGCTCCTGTCTGCTAATGTTCCTTTGTTCCACCATTTTCGTCACAAATGTAAGCTCGGTATTTTTAACCAAGGGTAGGACAAAAATTCGCCCTTTTTAACTACGGGTGGGACAAAAATTCGTCCATTTGAACACATACGAAGTATAGGTATGTACGAAATATTAATGGGAGAAAGGCGGAATTATGTAGGTATATTAGACAGTAAAAAGAAATTCATGTTGAAATTGGTTAATTGAGGGTTAGATTAGGAAAATCCCAGTCGGGAAAAATGACAGCTATCGTGCAAAATTTGCATCAAAGTTGAATTTTTCCCGAACTGCACCCGTTTGCTCTACGTATGGCTACAATCTGTACGAGTAGGTACGTATTTCCGGAATACCCTCCATCTAAGTGGCGATTTATCTCCATTTAGTTTGTTATTCATACGCGGGAGCTTTCGTGCGATACGAAAAATTACATTCCCGCACAAATCCTCGTGCCTCATATCCGGAATACGAAATTCCCATTATCTTGTGTTTTCAGGGTGGAATGTATTACCTGCAGTTGTTCGATTGGTACGCCGCGTCCATATCTGTTATTCTGATATGTTTGACGGAGGTATTCGTGGTGGGATGGACGTACGGGATCGACAAATTCGTTCGCGACGTGGAGTTCATGAACGGAGAGAAAATCAGCTTCTGGTGGAAAATGTGTTGGAAATACTTAACGCCGATTATTCTGGCTGTGAGTTTGAGGAAAATGAGCAAAACAAACTCCAAGCTAAATATTATTTAAAGTCGTGATATTATAACTGTTGTGTTAAGTTATACTCCAACTTTCCAGTTCATATTCGTCACCACGATAGTATTCAACACGCCGATCACTTACAACGGCGTGGCTTATCCCGACTGGTCTGTGACTTTAGGTTGGATGTCCTGCGTGTCTTCGATGATTTGCATCCCTTTGTACATCGTTTATAAACTTTTGTCTTTGCGACAAGGGAATATATGGCAGGTGATTGAAATCGAAGCATTGATTAATCGACTCTGTTCAGTTTAGTTTTAAACTAGGAGAGCCTATTCTTTGGAATGGGGTTGATTAATTTTTAGAGGGTTGCCTAATTTCTGAATTGGGGTTGCGTAATCCTAAGATTAGGTTACGTAATCCTAAGATTAGGTTGCGTAATCATAAGATTAAGTTGCGTAATTGTCAGGTTGAGGTTAATCTGGTTGTTTTTTTCAGAGGTTAATCTGGTTATTTTTTCAGAGGTTAATGTTGTCTCTTAAACCATCGAAAGATTGGGGACCATCAGACCCTGAACACAGGAAAGAATGGGAGCATTTCAAGCAATGCGAACATCTACAAGACAGCAAGAAAATCAATTTGCTCATGTCCGGAATAAACAGCGTCATGAACATGTTCTGATCGAAATAACAATAATTACTCTTGTACATATTAATAAAGAATTTTATAGATCGTAACGGACTAAAGGAGCTTGATGTATAATTTCCACACTAAAGACTACAAAACCTTGTTTGGTTTTCGTTCGTGTGCCAGTAATAATTTCACAAACGAATTGTTGAGTTCTATTGAATGTAAAACGAGTAGGTTGAGCTCATGATCCGTGTTTATGACGTGCCTGTCAAAAAGCACGTTCCATTGAACGTCAAATTTCCAGTTGTATTCGGTTTACCAAAATTATTGTGACCCGCGAAATTACCAAAATTTCTTCAAAATGGGCTTAGACGTGGAACCCTTGGATGCGGAGCAAGCAATGAAGCCGAAAGTGAAGAGAAAGCGAGCGAGCAAAATGAAGAAGCAGATGGAAAAAGCTCAACCCGAAGTCCCCATATTCCAGTTTAAGTCGTTCAGTAAATGGTGGCAGAAGCCCAGCATTAAATATGCGTAAGTTCCAATTTTATTGCGGGCACATATGAAAATATTTTCCCTAAGAAACTGCGTAAAATTAGAAAAGGGACTGACTTGCTGAAGCCCTTTTAATGTCATTGTGTGGGGATTAATTTGAACAAAAAAAAATGTTATAGATAACCTAGAGCGTTGAGCATTTATACTGTCTTTAAAAATTGAGATTTTGAATGCGTTTAGCTTTTCTACTCTTGTCGAATGCGTTTGGTTCTTTCTGTCTTTGAACGATTGCGAAGTCGAATGCGTTTAGCTTTCCTACTGTAATGAACGATTAGACAGTTTAACGAATCGAACTTTCCTACTGTCTTCTAAAGCAACGAACAATCCATCAAAGGAAACAACAATAACGAAACCGTCAACAATCAAAATTTTCGCAGTCCGTAACAGGTCGCAAAGTTCTTCTTAAAGCACTCGAAGTTAGAACGACAAAATTGCCATCGAACCCCCCAAAACGACTCGTTAAATGAGTGCACCTATTGTGGAATTAATGATGGGGGGCGACATCACAAATCGTACAATCCATCAGGCCATTAGGCGGAATGGTTCGATAAGAATCGCTTTTATTGTGGCAGCGATGACTCGACGCTTTCAAAGGGGCTGCTTTGTGGGGACACTAAAACCACCCCGAATGTTTGCGATATCCACCACCATCAGGCCGTTCGTGGAAGTTGGCGTGCGGTTTTTTTGTCGTTGTGCTGTGCTCCCCCCAAGTTCAACGTCCCCCCTTTCACAAAGGGGACGATACATTTCCACCCCGCGACTCAAACTGCACATTGCCTTTTCTCACCCTCTGGCGTTCCCAATGGGGGAAATGTCGCGTCGCGGCTGAAAGTGTCTCCGCCAGTGTTATTTATGCACATCCATTTTCCACAACAAACTTTCTGATTTGTTTATTCGAACGTGAGTCTTCCGCCGGCGCGTCGAGGTGCCTGGCGTGCTTCCACTGTTTCGCAAACTTGGGGATGTGCGGCCGCGTAATTACATGAATCACAGTTTTGACGCGCAACTGCAATTAAGCCTTTCGTGATAAGAATTGCGTTCCGGATGCCTTCGGTTGGAAGGAAATAAGGGCCGTCCGTCAAGTGGAAAGTTTCCGGATTGGCCACCGTTTCCTTGTTCGCTGTGTGAAGTTCCCATCGTCAGTTATCAACAGAGCCACCAATGAGTAGCTTCTGGAAGACCATGGACCTATTGGTCGGAAGCGAGTGGAAGAAGATGCGGAGGCACGCTTCTGAAGATGTTGAAGAATGGGTGGACATGGTCGTAGCTAGGAGGGAGCAGTATGGGGTGTGCGAGGATGGTGATGACTCGCAAATGCCTCCATCCGCCAAGCATAGTAAAGAAGACGTGGATGTAGTTTCGAATGGCACCAACGATAGTCTGAGGATTAGGGCTGATAGGTTCTTTCATTCGTTGGATTTGCCCAAAGTTGTTTGCAAGTGAGTGTCTTTTTGTCGTTTTGAGAGTCGAATATCCTCAATAAATTTTTGGTACCATGGTATATACTCTACAAAACGAAGTTTTGAAAGAGTATTCCATTTTGTTTGTATTGGATTTGAATATAGAGTAATCATACGACACCATTGTCAAGTTGAATTTCTCGCTTTGACAACTGGGGTTGCTAAAATTATAAATTTCGAATAATCGCAGGTTTGACACAAAATTCACGCTATGATCGATCGGTGACTCACCCTGTGAGGCGCCCTGCAAACCATTAGGAGAGCCTCGGCACTTTGAACACAGGTGGCGATTTAATCGCAAACCGAACCCCTAACCACAGTATAAGAAACCCCCAACATCACAGATAATGATCCTCTCTCCTTATATTACCTTGTTATTCGAAAATTGCCCGCGTCCACTTGTGAACCCTAATAACTCGGCTCACAAATAAAGAATCTACCCAAGTAGTCCATTGAGCAGGAAGTCAGGTTTAAAATCATCTGAGGGGTGACTTCAAGAGGAACTCCGGCCCTAATTTGACATCCAATAAATTCATTCCCTTCCGGAATCAAATTAAACCGTCCGTGCGCGGAGATTTCGAATGTAAATTGGGTAGAATTGAATAAAAATTACGAATGGACATGGGTGAATTATTTCCAAATTTCAATTAGTTTTTCGAAACGTCCACTTCATCAATTGCGTTTTGGATTGAACATACTAGTCTGCGATTTCTTTACGTGGGTAAATTGTTTTGGAGCCACTTGTTATGACTGATTATAAATCGATCAGCACAGTGAATGGCAAATTCAACCCGATATGTGAGTAGGTACTAAATTTCACCTTTTATAGTGGTTTAATATGTCAAGAGCTGCGTCACAGGCGACGTCAGCATAGTGAGTGGATTGATTTTGTGTACAAAGGATAAAAAACACCCAGTAATAGTGATTATAGGTTTCTCTGGTAATTACTTAAAAAACGTATTGAAATGACACCAGTGTTACACATGCCCACATCAAAGCTGACGGTCAGTGATAAAGCGCAGTAGTAATGTGAATGGTGCAACCCTGTTCCGGGAACGGCACCCCCTCCCCCTTCTCACCCCCATTCCTCTTTTTCCCCTATTTTCCCCGCCTTCCCCCCATTTTTCCCCTCTTTTCTCCACCCTAAATGTCTGCAACGTCCTCTTGGTGGTGGAAGGTGGTGGCAGTGGCGTCGACGTCTAGAACTAGGCGCCGTTGGCCTACTTCTTAGCGGAATTAGCTGATTGCGGAGGTGTTCATTTTTACGGCCATCGCTCGTGAATTAAGGGCCGTAAATGGGATTATTGCCATTTATTCGATATAATTTTGTTTTCTACGGCCAGTTTTATGGGGGGCGCTGAAAGTCATTACTCATCGAAGAAAGAACGTGTTAAATTGAGGCGTCTCCTCTGTCTGTATCCCGCGTGACCACAAATATCAATTCCATCAAATAATTCCAAAATTCGCCTATACATCAATGGGTGAAAATTTGATTTCCATTGGGCGCGGACGTTAATATTCCAAATCATAACTAAATTCCATAAAATCAACTACAAGGACGCCGTATACCAAATTTCGTTCGAATATGCAGAAATGGAGAAATTGTCATTCAAAGCTACCGAGGGAATTAATCTCCCGGCGCCTCCGCCATTAGTCGGGCGCAAACGGTCCGCGCGGGTGCACTATGGTGGAGGCGCCGGGAGATTAATTCACCGCTCAAATTCTAAACCCATTTTATGCATTATTACAATGGACATTCCATCGAAGTTATCATGATTTGTAATTTGAAGGTATCGAGGGAATTAATCGCCCAGCGCCTCCGCCATTAGTCGGGCGCAAACGCTCCGCGCGTGTGCACTATGGCGGAGGCGCCGGGAGATTAATTCCCCGCTCAACTTTAAAACCCAAATAAATATTACCATATTAAGTTATCTCATTGAATCTACTTAGGACCAGTTTCTCAATGTTCGGTTACAATTGACACGACACAAATGCACTGGAAAAACTTCAATCGCCAAGTTTAATCTTAAGGTTACATTGAAAAATGTGCCCATAGGCAGTTATAAAGAAAACGTTGAATTTTCAGATCAGTTTTCGGTTTTCGTCATCCGAAAACAATCGTATTCCCCTAATATTAATGGGAGACTATAGCTGGAAATGAGCTTTTGTCTGCGTCGCGTCGGATTGCGTGGTAATTCCCCTTAAAATGTTCGAACAAAAGCGAGGTTTACCGAGAATTCTCGGTATATCCCGGCACTTTCCCGTTGTTGATTCATTATCGGATAGTTCATTATACACACCCCGACTGCAGACTCAATATTTTACTGCATCACTCAAGGCTGTGGGTGTCGAAATGCATATCCGTTGTACAAGCGGAGCGAGGACGAGGGATTTCGTTTCACAACCTCCAACGATAAATTCGTCGTGAGCTCAGGTAGCCTTGCGGGTAAACAGGAGGGTTTTATTATGTGATTTCTTGGCTACTACGAGGAACTTCATTATCATCGCATCAACGTGAGGACGTGGAGGTTTCGGATAGAACGGACCGATTTGTGGGGAGATTTCTCGAGGGGAATCATTTTAGCCAACAAATAATCGAATGGCGATTGCCAGAATAAACGAAATGTTGTAGGTTTAATTTTACCGGCAAAACAATCAGGAACGATGGATTAGGAAAGTTTTTGGAATGGCATTATACGGTTTTGCCCCCTAAGGTAGAAAATACAATACACTCTCTTACACTGCAGTTTGAAGAGTAAAACCTTGTTTTGAACAGTAAAACTATTTCGAAACATCGCTTAAAAGAGTATAGCGATATACTCTTTGAGAACTTCAAGTATAATAAACGCCAAACAAAAGGATTGAATCGCGACGGATGGTTACAGCTGAATGGCCAATAAATTATACACGCGCTTTTGGGGTAACGGATTTTTTTCGTACCTGATCAACCCCAGTCACGCATAGTCTATGCGAAACTGTGGAATACTTTCCGGCTTGAAAGCCCGTTCAGTTTAGTTTAATTTTTCATGCTGAGGCAGCGCGTGTTGCCAACGGCGAGGGTGAGTCCGGCGTTTCGAATTTAACTGTGCCAATCATCACCCCCTTAACGAGAAAATTGGACCTATTGTTTTTATTTCATGGGGACGATTCGTATCGCGTGGTCGTAAATTTCTCTTTTGTCGCCCTCCAAGGGCGGCGCGATCTATTGGAAAAGCAATCAGTCACAACAGCCTTCCAGTTGGAATATTAATTGGTGCGGTTTTTCAAAACCGAGCCGGTTTCTTTAATTACGTTTTCCCGGGCGGGGTGATTTGTTGGCGGTCGGAGTGACACTTTCGCTTAGGTGCCCACGGCCGATTTGCATCAATTTTGAAATATCGCGTCGCTTCGCGGAAAATCCCAGAGTTTTTCGTGCGAACGTTATTAATTTTCCGTTTAAAATGGTTAGGGCACGAGTTCCATTCCAAACGAATGTCGTGCCAGTTGTGTAGGTGCAGGGATTGGTCATGAATGATCTTGATGTAGTGCACGATCAGAAGGAGACTTTTGCCCTACAGGATTATTACTTCGCGGAAGAATGGCTTTGGAGAGCATTGCTTGTGGTCTTCTAAATATAATTTTCTAATGTTGGGATTTACAATGCCACTTTGAGCTGTAATACTGAAGTAATTGGGCATTTGCTCTACCACGTGTAACCAGTAAAGTCCTGTTTTGTAATACCCACACAGTTTTCGTAGGAAATCTCAATTTTGATTTGTTGTCCTGCGTCACTAACCAGTGAATGTTTCATGTTTGATGGTAATTTTTGCGTCCCGATGCGCTCCCTGCAATTTTCCGAGCGATCGAATGCTGATACTCCGTAATCAGGTTACACGTTATGACCTAAACAATTTTGATTCTCCTGACGCACTAGCCACTGTTTCAGTGGAAACGGATCACGTGATTGAACGTTTTGATATCTGCATTTCATGCATGCCTCAGAACAAACGCAATACACTATTTTTATACTCTTCAAAATGAAGATTTCATTGATCCTAAAATCGGGCGTTTTGAATGAATATTTATTTATCTGAGCAGGACACAGGGCACAGGCACATGGGACCCATATTTACCAAGAAAGTGAATATATAGAAAAATAATGTACTTTCTAAAACACAAGGGCGTCATTTATACCGTCGCGCTAAATAAGCGACTATTACATTAAAAACATATTGATTACTGTCCGTCTGTGAGTAAACTTTACTGTAGACTGGCGATGGCGAAGTAAAAATGAAGTTGCCATCGGCATCGAACGTACCAGCTCAAGTGAAAAACTAATCGGGTCGAATCAAAGTGTAACTAGGAAATGAACTCTGGAGGAATATTTGAAGTGAGTGCAAATAAATTTTAATCACTTCCACCCACGTCAAACAAAGTTGGACGCGTTTGTGTTGTCAGGTGGGGGGGATTTGAATAATTCCGACTCGCAGCTCACGGTCCGGAAATTCGTTTTGAAAAATCCTGCCGTGACGGTAAAGAGTTAATCGCGAAAAGATGTCGGATAAAAATTCCTCCCGCCAAGGTCCCGGAAATGGGAGAGTGAGAATGTGGGGGGTTGGTTGTGTTCGGGTTGCCCACAATTCTCGTGCACGAAATGTGCCTTTGTCATTTCGTTCCAAGTAATAACGGCGAGGCGAGGCGCGGCTGTTCCACACACGACTGAAAAACATTTTCCCGGTAATCTGAATTTTCTGCAAATGCGTCGCGTAATATTCGCCTAATTCGAATGGCCATGAGCCGTCGCTCCACGAGGTAATTTATATCTCGAGTTCGGTGTATCAACGTTTCTCGGCCTAATTCGCACGAATTTTAGTTTCAGCCACCCTTATGTCAGATCGAGGATTGAGAAGCTGATGGGATCGAACGTCGTCTGCTTAACAGACAGGGCTTACGTTCAAGCCCTCAAGGACAGAATTGTGGAGGATTACGAATCGTCCATGAATAAGAGAATCACAGACAGGGAGGTGAGTACAAGATCATTAGCGTTCCTAATCTAATTCCTCCTATTTATCGAGAAGAGAGTGGTTGATTCTTTGGAAAACCAACAACTCTCTTCTCGATAAATAGTTGAATTAAAATAAAATAGATAATAATTAAGTTGAATAATATAAAAATAATTGAACTGAAATAGAATTCCAACATGGGGTCAAGCCTCTTCTCGATGAATAAATACCTAATTGGATTCAAATACAATAAAAATTATTGAGTATCGAATTATAACATGGGGTAATTGAATTCGAATAGAATAAAAATGATTGGGTATAGAATTCCAACATGGGGAGGGGAAAAATAAAAAATTCGTTCACGTGGAAAAATTGTCAACCAACCCCATTCATCCCGCCGGAAATATCACTTTTGTATTGATCAATTTAATGACCCAAATAAGGCCGCCCAAATACCGAGTAACGACTCCAATTTGTCACATGCCTGGAACGGAAATGATACATTTATGCATCTGAAATTACGACCATCCCACGCTCGAACGTCCTGCTAAAGGAATACGCGAATTTTTCCTTTCGGATCTAAGGCGATTCTAATCTTTCCCCATTTTTCGACTCGCCTCGCACGACGCGACGCTTGTAATATCCAAGGGTGAAAAAAAATCGTTACGCCAGTGATATCTCCTGCATTTTTCTACCCCATTGATTTTTCCGCGAATCACGAAACTTTCCGCTCGCCCTTAGTGCGCGGGCAAGGGAACACGTCGACTGGCTGCCATAAATTTTGATTTTTATCCACCCAAATTTGTTTACGATTGCAGAAAACTCAATTTTGTTCCTGAAATGCATCTTTCAATAATTAATAAAGTTCACCATCGTGCAACTTCGCTACTTCCCAAAAAGTAAAACATGAAAAACTTCGTTTTAAACAGTAAACAATATGCTCCTTTAAAACTTCGTTTTAAGTTTGAATAAATAAATATTGAAATTGAATTTGAAGAGTAATAGTGCTGTTTAAACCAGGCGGCTGAAATGGAACGAGTGAAGAACCTGGTCCTCACCGGTAAAATACCAATGGACCAAGCACCACCGGAAATGGCCAATCACCCCGTGATGTTGATCGAGAATTATTGCAACAAACTAATCGCAGAACGTAGAGCGAAGGTACTCGTATAACCAAAGAATATCCACACAATTATTCATTGGTATAATATAAAATTACAGATCAAAGTCCTGAAGATCAACATCCCGAGGTATCTGTACTACGACGACACCCCGGACCCACCATCCGGCTTGTCCATAGAAAAGGGCCACGTGTTCAGGGGCAGCGAGGAGAAATTGTGCACTCCCCCGGAGAATTTCGTCTTTATCACGGACGAGGAGGACATAGAGAGCGGATACATGTTCACTCAAGAAGAATACGATAGGCTGAAGTACGAGAGTCCGTTAATTAAGGAGCTGCGCAATTGCGAGGTTGGTCTTCATAAAATCGTAACTTTCCTCACACCCCAAGCGGAGTATTCTTTATCGCCCTTAATCCCATTTTCTCCTCCTCACCAGACCGTCGAGGAAATGTACGCCCTAGCCGATGAAATAATAGGAGCGCTGAAGACCATACACAAAGAAGAAGAGATCCAGAAGAAAGACGATTAAGGACTAGATTAATGTATTTGTGTAAGGATAAAACTGTTATGAACCCTCACCAATTGGAATACACGTTTGTTTCGTATAGTTTCGTTCTTTAGAAATAACTGCCCCTTTAAGATTCACTGGATTTTAAGTGAAAAGCGAACGCTGCGATCGTGCGATTCGAATGGTGGAAAATATGTTGACGTGGAGTTTTTCAGATTCTGCAAAAGCAATAAGTGAGTTTCCTCTTAATTGGAAATGCGCTATCCCCTCGTTCCAACTCCATTCTTCGAATATAATTCTCAACATCTGTTGTTTATTAATTCAAAACTTGAAGATTAAATTACACACCCCTGTTTTGAACTAGTGGGTTGTTGGTAGCGAGAAAACGAAAGTGATTTGTGTTGATTATAAAATGAAATTGTATCGCTTAATTAAAAGCGGGAGAGCGTTTTTCTTTGCACTTTATGCCCTAAAATTACCCATGTTGCTCCCTTTCTCTCCTCATTCTTTCTCTCCTTCTCATTCTTTCTCTCCTCACTCTCTCCTCCTCTCCCTTTCCCTTTCTCTTTCACCGTTATTCACCCTTTTTCGCTCCCTCTCTCTTTCTCTCCGCCTTTCTTGTTCACACTCTCTCCCCAACTCTATCTCTTTCACTTTCTCTCTCTTTCCCGACGAACTCTTGAATTTTTAATGTAGTTTCATACTGGGAATCTTTCCACTCCGCATTTATTAGATTCGTTACCGTGGCAAACTTTTATTCCTTGACATCAGAGTGTTGAATTTAGGAACTAATCATTTTTTGATGAGATTTCTTTTACATCTTGCGACGGCTCGTCTTCTCCCAATTAATTCGGAGATGTCTTCGGTCGGCCGTATCAAGTATCATTAACACTCCATCCTCCCCTAATTTACCTATTTGCGCTTCAATCACGGATAATAAGATAACTACATGTAATGCGATGTGATGTAATGTAAGGAATCTCATGTTTGCTTTTGTTCCCAAACGGCAACATAACCAAAGCTCGTTAAAAACACCCCGCGTTGCGAACCGTATTATTATCATACGCTGTATTATTTCGGGAAACAACAAGGCTGCTATCCACGCAGGAAGAAATATTTTTATCGACTTTTCATATTTATGGAGATTCTTGAAGAATTGTATTCGGATGCGACAACAATTTGCGAAATCACAGATGATTTATTTCCTTTAAAGCCCAAATCGAATTCATGAACGTTTCACATCCACCTGACCCAGTTCCCGGTCGCAATGGGTTTTCCCAAACAAAAACGCCTTCTCCCCAATGGGCACGTAATGAGGAGTTGATGGCAATGAATCAAAAAATCCCTACTGTACTAGTTAAGTGAGGGTAAATTTGTGCACGGTACACCCACTTCAAATTTTCATTTGTTTTACTTACTCTGAAGTAGTTTAAATATAAGATGACGATGATTGGTATTACAATGTCCTAATACTTTCTTTCTCATATATTTCTACAATATAACAAACGATTAGAATTATGTCTAATAGTGGAGATTATGTTTGGTTGTTAGTTATTATGCAATCAATGTTCGATAAGGCAGATATTTTTACATGTTGCCATTTTTGAATCAATTCTAATCATTTGTTATAGAAATATATGAGAAATAAAATATTAGAACATTTTGTACAATTACTATTAATACTGGGGGAATATTTACAGCAATTTCGAGTAAGGAAAACGAATGACGAAAATTTGAACTAGGTGTGTATTGTATGTTTGCAGTGTAATATTGCAGTGTAGAACAAGTAAAGGTGACGATGTCATCCCTCCAACTCGTGGACACCTGAGGCTTCAGACAGATTGATGGAAGCGTTCATTATATTAGAGATAGCTGGGATTGTGTGGGGCGCAACGCAACGGTCGGGTCGGTGCTCTATTTTCCCGATAATTGTAAAGATAATGATTCAGGGAAACGAATTTTCCACAACGAGCGTTTTACCAATCTAAACGTTTGAGTCCTTAAGAGCGAAGCAAGGGTTTTTACTCGCAGATCAAATTGTTGCTTTATACGCGCATAAACAAACGCATATGTATAATATCTTTGATGTGGAATACTATTAGAGACATGATCCAAAAACATCATGTGCCAAAAATAACTCATATTAATTCCCAAATCGTTTGCAAGGGCTGTGTTATGATAAGCTGTCTCAAAGAAAACAACATGGCGAGGATAAATTGGGATGCCTTTGTTCATTTTACGCGCAAGGATGGGCCAATATTTGCAAAGCCCTGATTCCAATAGCTTGTGTTCTTCTGTACAACATTGCTTTCTAACAATCTTAGAGGCGCCGCCTCTTTATGCAATCTAAACGATTAGGTAGTTATACTTCTAACAAGAACATCCATTCCACCTGAGAAGAATGTATTGTAGCAACTTTTTTACGTTAAAGTGGACGGTTTTCTATATTTGAATAACCGATCGCAGGTGCGGACGCAAACCCAAAAGGGGCAAATCTTAATTCCCAACGCAACCCTTGAAGGGATGAGATTTAAAGCCGCTCGGATTTTTCAACCAGTTCCTCATCAAATTCAGTTGCTTCGATTCAGTCTACTCCCGCGGAAAAATAATCCCAATTTAGCTGTTGTCTTAATTAGTTTCTCGTCCGAACGGAGGAAAAGACAAGAGTGGCCAACAATTTAATTGCTCGCTAAATTTCCAATTAGGAGGGCGTCGACACAGCAATGTCATCCAAGTCATGAAATTGTCCCCTCGAGTGTAAAACGAGAAGAAGAAAATGGAACGTTTTCGTCTGGTTTTACCGGTCGAATGGATATGCCGCTGTAAACAGCTTCCCTGAAATGCGGATGCATCGGGAGGACGAGGAAGTGTGGGAAAAGCGGTAATCGACGCTAATTCGGTTCGATGAGAATTTTCGAGCGCACTGATTCCAACCCATGGCCGATTGAATAGATGGATGTCATTTTAGCCACCCACATTCCGGGGGGGGAGAATTCGTTGTCTGCGCATCAAGTTACACCGCCGTGTGTATAAAAGCGCGCCGATATTTCCCGAAAAGCTTACTCAATGCGCGCACCACCCCGCAAACGGGAAAGTTTTATCAATCTTCCTATTACACAACAACTTGTGGATCGCGTGTTCTCTCGCCGATTTCCTCCCGTGGAGTGCATCCATTCAGATCTGTTTTCGGGTGAGTTTTAATTTTCATTGAGACGTTGCCACGAATTGCATCAGACTTGCTTTCAACTATCCAATGTTTGAGTAAAATGTAATTGAGTAATTTGATTGTTGTTAATTTAAGAAGTTCGAAATTAACGACTATTGAGTACGCAGAGATATTAGTAATAAATTCTGCGAAAAGCAACTCCACTAAATAAAGTGTAATGGAACATAATTAGACACTCCCACTCGAATTGAAAAGCTGACCTCATCAATAGTTTCTCTAGGCGTGCAGGTACATTTCCTGATTGAAAAATACGCAGTAAAACTGATTACGATAAAAGCTATTAAGTATAATTAGAATAGCTGTTCCATAAAATATTAATTATAATCTTCAAAAAGAAGTTTATTGAATTTTTATTGTTCAACTTAGAATGTGTTATACTCGTGAAAACAAAACTTTTAAAAATTATAATTTTCGCGCTATTCTGCAATTCGTTATGAGCTTTCGCCATGGAGAAATCCAAGTGTAGCTGTATGAGAAGGTGAGAGTTTCTGTACAAAAGCTCGAGAGCGAGCCTTCAAAATTTCAATTAAGCTCACCGTCCTAATGACAGGGCGTCTCTGGCCAGACGTACTCCTTTGAGCAGGACAAGACAAGAAATATGACAATGGCACCTCGGGATAACGGGGCGAAGGTGTTGTTCTTGTCGCACCCTTTCATTATTTTCCCTTTGGCGTCTTAATAAAGCGCACACATTAGTAAAGCTTTGGGAGGAATGCGAGCCCACGCACTCATTTCGAAACTTCTATCCACCCTCTTGCAAAATGGGGATTGAGCAACGCCACTGCTTACCTAAATGCTCCACTTCACTAAATCTACTTCAAACAAAATAGGCCTAAGTTCACTGCCAAAATATTATAAGAGTTGCTCTTGAATTTTGTTATCCACTCATCCATATTCCTTTAGAAATTTAAACTTTATGCAAATGTACATGAAATATAATTGGACATCACTTAACATTGCACAAAATTATGCTCTGTCTTAATTGTTGATGAACAATGATCATTTGCAAATACTACCTCCTACCTAGGTAATGTTGCAATTAGAAAACGGTTTTACAACGTTACGCTTAAAAGCACTTAGTTCTATATGAAGTACTCAAACGTCACATCCCCATTTCAACCCTAATGTGGCCACTTTCTCTTTGGAGTTTCGCCCTTATTTTATGGTGCGTTCTCCTTTATGCCTTACTCATATCATATCTCTCGAAATAACAAATTACGTCAAAACCCCAGCGGAAGTTCCTACAATTCAGTGTGAGCTTCCATGGACACGCGCAACACAATAGCTGTTTCTTCTTCTTGAAAGGCATAAAACCGAATTTCCATATTATTACATCAGAATTCATACTTTAGTACACTGGCTCGCTAATTCAATAACCTTTGAGGGAATTTCCGTTTCCGCTTTTATACAAAACCATCATTCGCTCAAGGCCGAGTGGATCCCTGAAAAGATTTGATTAAATAATAAAACAAACATCGAGAACGCCCGCTTTGTTGGGTATCTAATCTAATGATGAAGGGATAACGATTAAATTCGATTTCTCCACTGAGGAATTTCCTCGCTCCTTGAACGAATTTTGTTTTTGTTTTTCATTTTGAACATTTAAATCACTTGTTGCGATTTCGTAAATTACACCTCCACGAGGACAATCACCAATGCTGATGCAGAACAGTATCGCAGTGTTTGCAGTGTTGAGCAAAGTAACCGTGAACAGCATGTGAGCTGTTTGTCCATATAATTCTCAAAGTTAATTGGAACTCACCCACCTGCATGGAAATTTTGTTAGATGATTCTCTATTTCCCGTAAACACTTTGTCCTAGAAGTGCAGGCAGCGAACTTTCTGCGATAATAAGCAGGGCTTGAGCACAAACACGTGTTATGTGAACAATAAACCTTTGGATGACATTCACGTACACCACTATTTTTCTTCAGTTGGATATTCCACAATACGTTACTGAATAGAGTTGTGTAATTCCTATTAACGCATTGGCCAACCTACCTAATACCATTCATTTTGATACATTTTAATTCTCCCAATAGCAAAATAATAATTTAAATTAAACAATTTCAATTAAAAAAATTAAAATTTGGTTTTGTAGATTGCAGTAATTCTATTCAAACGCAAGTCAATTAGTCACTTGCTTTTAATTAGTTGGGTTGTTGTTGCAGCTACTCCAAGTGTAAAATGGAATGGTTAGCTGCAATGCTGATGGCGGTACTACTACAACACATAACACCCCTTGCTGCGTTTCATCACTACTCTGCCTCTGACACACAATCAAGTTGGGAAGGTCAGTCATTGGATGACGGCGTTGACGCCAACACAGGTAATTTTATTTCAGTTGGACATCAAAATATATGTACATTCAATTAGATCCGAATAAAATATCAACTAGAACTGACCATGGGGCGTACGCAGAATATTAATTGAATAATTATCGTTGTTTTGTCAGTGATTCAGAACGAGAATGCACAATATTTTATTTGTTATTATTATGCTATTTAGAGACTAAATTGTTTTGTATCAATTGCCCTTGAAAAAATTATTATATCGATGATTCCCTTTGATATTGATTGAAAATTGCGGCAAAATAAACTGAAATTACAATCCAGATTCGTATCGTTTGACACCTATTGTTCCCCACAAATGCGTACATACTACAACGTGAAATCGATACCATCACGCTTGAACGTGCTATTATTAAACGGAATGTCGAATAGTAAACCAAAAACCACTCGCGCAAATTCCGAGAATAATTCGCCTGTTCATCCTTCTAAAGTGATATAGAGAACTGGACGCGAAATATAATTTGAGACAGAGGGGGAAATAAAATAATTTTTGGTCTGTTGTAATGAAAAACGTACGTAGCAAGGGTGAAGAGAACGAGTAAAAATTAATTTGGATTTATAATATTCTTTAGAACGAAATTTTAATTTTTTTTCAATTTTTCAGTGAATGATTTAGCAACCATTGAGGAAGAAGACGATTTGAAATTGAGGGAGTTGGGTCATCAACTGGCGGAAATTTTGGTGCTGCCCTGGCGGAAGAACAATATTGTTTATATTGAAGAGACTCCTGAAGATTACGACAACGGCGAGGTTTCTGAAGACCCCTCGGTATTTAAGGACGTGCCGAATAAGAAGTCCCGTTACTACAGGAAATATCCTTGGAAGAGGCAGAATTCCAAACAAACGTGAGTAAATAAAATAGGCAACGAGCTACATCGTAGTCGGAATTTTTTCAACATAAAATTCAGTCACTAAAGTTAATATGTCTTAAACCCCTAAAAGTCCATGTCTGATGAATGGCAAAACAGTTAAATTATTAAAGAATCGTGTTTTAAACAATTGCACTGTATTCTACCCAGAATAAATTGTTTAATAAATTTTTTCAGTTGATTTTTAATAAAGAAAAATGACTTCCTAAGGGGTACACGAATGAAAAAATGTTGGCAACTAGTCTAGATCATTATCCCTCCTCTCTGGTCTAGATCACCATAATACTTCTCAAAGTCCAGGTCAATCTAATTATCGGGAGCTGAGTGG